>CAJFCO010000046.1:5916614-5957993 GCA_904066015.1 Synergus gifuensis
CTGAGAGAATTCGATCGTTAAGTTTTACCGAAAACTTTGGTAAGAAATTATCAAAGTTTCGGTAAAACGGAGAATTGACCAATTTCACAATATTTTCAGGATCGTATGCATGAATGAAACCGATATATCAGTAAGCATGGGGTATAGGTTTTCGAGTCAAGGTGGATTAGACACTGCACTGTTACGGGTTCGATTCCCAACAGCTTCGATTTTTCGAACATGATTTTCTTCTGTTTCAGATTTTAAAATATATATTTCTATATGCATGCTTAACATTCTATACAAATTCTATACAAAAGAAAGTTTTGAGTGTTTGAAGAGAAACAGAGAATATATTTTTTTTCCTTTCAACTAGTTCAAAATGGTCAATTATCTCACTCTTACACACCATGACGCCACATATTGAAACGAGATAACACGATTTTTCAAAAATTCTCACTTAGAAAAATGGAAGAATCTGTCCATTTCGCTTCAGCAAATGGCGTCGTGTAGAGCAGAGTTCATCAAACTAGGGTACGCGACAACTTCAGGGGGTACCCCGGTGATGATATACTGAATCTGATCCTTCCCCCCTTAATCCTACAGTCAGTGACCTGCATTTGAGCATTTCAAATATGTTCAATTTACTTCAAAACAAATAGAACATAATAAGAACGCTGAAATCCTATCCGTTTTTTCGTTTTGATAAATTTAGACAAATAAGGCAGGAAAAAGAATCGGAACGTAGAATCGAGAGTGGGGAGGAACATGGCGGAAAAGTCGATGACGTGTCACCAGCTGCAACGACTCGACCAAACCCCGAGACATACTCTCAATTCTCAATACGTACCGAGTTTAACTTAGGGCATAATTTTTTGCATAATTCATAAAAAAAAGTAAAAAGTTAATTAAAAAAAAAAACTAAAAAAAAATTTTTTTAAACTTGTATTTTGAAGAATAAAAAAATGTAAAGAAATCTATTATTTTTTTATACAGTTGTATCAAACATTGTTTGATTTATCAGTTTATTTTATTTATATATGTGTAGCTAATAAGAAACAGCATCACGTGCTTGTTATTTGTTTTATATAAAACACTTCAGCGATCAGTTACGGAACAGTTATGTTATATCTGTATATTACGATGAAAAATGCTAGAAAAAAATTGCTACAGAAAATAACTGTTAAAAAATCCGATTTTAACAACATCAGCTGAAAATCGTTACGAAATCGATATGACCGCGTGAGAGCAGCACCAGCGTCCTAGTTCGCGGACTGAAATATTTAGGCATTTATCTTTAGCCAAATTATATTAGGAAACCTACAATTCGAAATTAGAATCTCATATAAAGATGCCTACCATTCGTTGATTCATCCTTCGTTACATTTCGTTCTTCTGACAAAATGTTGGATAAAAATCGATTTGGGCCCCTCGAACCACTTGAATGTTCGTCCCTGCGCCATAAGCGAGCAGATGAAAGCAAGCGAACTAGTAGAGCGACGGTGTGTTTCCGACGTCACACACATGGATCGCTCAACTACATTATGAAAATAACTGTTACTATGGAAACGACGCGAAGTTTAAAAAAATCGGTTGTCACGGTTCCAATTATCGCCTGTCTGTTCTGACGAAATTAGTTGCACGAGGAAAACCGTGTCTAGAAATGGCGCGTGCTAACTCGGAGAAGGCAAGTTTATCGACAAGTTTGCCCGCTCAGCGTGGAGCACTAAACCCACACTGAACCCAGGCCCCGGGACGTAGTCGAAACGAAACTTTCCGAACATGAACGAACACGAACTCGTTTCAACATGGCGGATTTCGTCACAGAGGTCACAGATCCGTCTCGGATCCATTTCGATCGTCATGTTGAGCTTTTCCCATTAATTTTCTTTTCAACCAAACCTCTTTTCCCTATTATTCCACATGACCTTGAAATGTAGGTTGAAGAACATATTCGAATTCAAGGTCAAACATAGGTAGGGTGACCAGATGGCCACACAGGGAAGGAGGACACTACCCGCGCATACCGCAACTGTGTTATATTTTTCGGTGTAATACCGTTTTTTTTTTTTTTTTTTTTTTTTTTTTTTTTTTTTTTAGTCCATATCGGAAATAACGTACATTTTGGGCGACCGCAGGCCAGTCTGCAGAGATTATCACGGAAAGTGACATTCGCGTAACAGAAAATAGGATATGGCATGGTAAAGTTGTAAAAGAAGGACATTTTATAAAAAAGAAGGACGGAAGGACAACCATCGAAAAAGAAGGACGTCTGGTCACCCTAAACATAGGCTTGCCAGATGTCCTGATTTAGCAGGATTTATCCTGAAATGAGCGCAGATTTTCATTGGTCTACGTCCGCATTAAATGTCTCCCTTTTAATATTGTTACAAAACTGTGACGAGAGATTAGAGCACGTAATTATTATGTAATAATGTTACATCGATGTTATATCATTGTAGAACACAGGTAGATAAGATATTTATCTAACGACGCAGGGAGTTAGTATGATATTTCCTGAATCGTTCCTGATTTTTATTTACAAATTCTTCGGATGGTTAACATGACTTCTGCTCCTGTATTAATTAAAGCGGTAGATAGGGTGATTGGAGAATGGGGAGGAGCTCTTGTCGTCATGTAATAGTCCTTTTAAAAAAATCGATTCAATCTGACTTCAACCAGTTCAGAAATCTTATCATCATAACATAATTTGTTATGTTTTGTACAAATGAATGTAAATAACTGTCCAAAGTAGAATAATTAGGTACATGTTACTTTACAAGCGCGGATCCAAGGGAGGACTCGAAGGTGTTCCCCACTTTCTTCGAATAAGATCTTATTCTACATTTTCAAAGTTACCAGGTATCGAAGTAACACATCTGCATCATTATCTTGTAATAATAATGTAATGCAACTGACTAAACCTGTTACAAGAGTCGCAAGTGACTACTGCCTTTAGTCACAAACTTATCATGTGTGACTACTATGTAATAGTGAAAGAGCAAGCCAATACTTTTTAAAGTAGGTCGGGTGAAACTAGCGAAAATCCCTCAGCGACTCCCCCCCCCCTTACTTTTACTATTTTTTTTTATTACTTTTTATATATAATACATCTCTGGATCCCCACCCCTTTTCGAAAGAAGTCGGGCGGTCACCCAACCTGCCCCCTGGGGGTTGACGTCCCTGAGAGAGGGCCGAATGTAAATGACTAAGATGTCGCAATCATATAAAACGAAAAAGTGTCATGGAAGAGTTTGAAGACATCTCTTATAGAGTAATACACATTCATGGTGAAGGGTTCTCTAATGATTGACATTTATGAAATGAGAATAGTACAGTAGGTTTCGCCGTAGTGCGCGTTAGGCCTTTTATTAGCCTTGTAAAAATAATAATTATTATTATTATCATAATATGATATGCTTGTAATACTTAGGGAGAGATATCTCAGGGAGTAATTTTAAGTCCAGAAGACTGATAACATTTTGTATGGAGAAGTATATGCATTTATGGGCAACTATGTTAGAATATTACTGCAACCCCTCCAACTCTTGATGATATAAATTTTCTCGTAATTATTCGCATTTTAGTCTTATTATATAAAGTCCACTATAGTACTGTGCATTGTATGTATTTATAAAATATCATACGATGTTGCCATTCGATTTTTGTAACTTTCAAAGCTACGCTCGATTGCCTCGACATTTGGCAACACCGCCTTAAAAGTACTACGTGTTACCATTTACATATACTAAGAAAAATCCCATTCAAAGTTAAAAGCTTAAATTGGCTTTATTTTTTTTATTTAGGGGGCGTTTAAGGATTACGTAATTCATTTTTTCGACTGTTCTTCTAAATTTGGCCATTATGTATCGCAGGCTACCAGTACCAGACACAAAAAAATGCAATAAATAATAGTTGAATAACCTTTTATACATAATAATGAATAGATATTTAACAAAAATGAGTCTAAAGTGCCTATTGATTTCGTGCGTAAATCGTGGTAGCCGGGCATCAGTTGATTTAATATACTTTGGAGAAAGTTGCGCAGCACAAGATGTGCAGTTCCAATCGTTATTTTCTGACAGTAGGTATAGAATGAGAATAGAATAGAATAGAATACGAAGGGCATCACTTAAATGTTACTAATCGTAGTTTCCGGCTCGACCCCTCCCCCAAAAATGGGTAACGTAGTTTATAGACCGGTATGAAGTCAGAAGCAGGCATTCGGAACACTTTTGAAGTTGGAAATTAAATAAATCTCATTTCAAGAAAAAGATATTTGAAGATGGCAAGCATCATAAGCGTATATGTTGATTTTTTTCCTAAACAAAGAATACACCAACTACCACCACATGATTTTATAGTTATGTCACGAAAATTTGATATGATGAAATGGTTTATCATGCCAAGGAAATTAACTTGAGTATATAATTTTGATACAACTATTTTTTGCAAAAATTATAAGCTCATCTTTACTTGGGCTAATGGATATTCACTCAGAAAATCAATCTCAGAGATTTTATTCTACCCCTCTTATTTTTCATTTGTTTTTTTTATTTCTGACCCTTTTTCAACTCATTGGAATATGATGGAAATCAGTGGAATTCATGGGAGTGGATTGGTGAAAAGACTCTCCATCCTAACTTAGAAAAATGCAATTATCTCCTAAACTAAAGACACCATTATTAAGAAAACAGCGTAGTTCTTTCACATAAATTATTATGTAAAAGTTTACTAAAAAAACCAAATGAAATTCAAATAATATTTTCTATAAATGGGAGTAAATCATGAAAGTATTCCTGCTGGCCGAAGGATAGGACATTCAGAAATCATTATAAGGCCCCTGCTAGTGTTACTATACTATACTTTGCCGGTATTGACGTATACCCTTACTCTCCGCGCAAACTCCATTACGACCGAAGGCGAAATATTATTGCACTGATTGGTGATGTAAAATATAAATTAGTTTAATAAAATTAACTTTTGTAAACGAAAATTAAGTGAATGTATGTTAGGTAAGATTAGAATAAAAAGTAAACTAATATATTTAGTTATTTTTATACTAAAGATAAAATATTAGAAAGTTGAGTTTGGGAAGGTAGGAGACTAATTCAAAAAGTAGTTATTACTATTTTTGTTAAGACGGCAGCACAGTAAAATAATGTAGTTTCGCAATCGATCATAATACTGTTAAAAGCGATGGAGACACTATTGGATGGGTCGATATTGATATCGCACTAGCATTCGCGTTTCCTTATGTCTTGTTGATAACGTCCACACTACGTTATACATAATATAGACATTTCAGTGTTGACTAGTAACTTACAACAAGTAACTAAGTTGCTGTAAAGTTATAATATTTGTAACTTTTACAGCAACTTAGTTATTATTTTTCAGAAACTTATAACTTTACTTTTAGTTATTTTTAAGTTAATTAATGTCTATTATATTAAAATTAAGTTTTCATAAATTATAATCATTCTAACTTTTAAATGAGAAAACTAAGGAAATAAATTTAAAGTTACTTTTTTTAATAACTGTAACTAGTTACTTAAAAGAAGGTTACTTATTCAACCCTGATACGTTTATCGCGTCTCAACCATATCAACACTGCTAAATACAACGCATTTATGTATGGTCACAGTGCATTCAACTTTTACATCGCATGCTATAGAAGAGGGGGCGACGGTTTGTGATGGAAGGGGAAGTCCTCGAATGACTGACGCCTACTTTTTTGAAATTTTGGTTAGGCGTAGTATATTTTTAATTTTATTTACCAGGCCTAAATGAAAAATTGAACAATCTGATTGGGGGGGGGGGCTGATAAAGGGAATCGGTTGTGGTTAAAAACTTTGTCCACCAATCCTGATGCAAGTCAATTCCACGGTCGGTCGGAACTATAGCCATTCTCTATTTTTAATATGAGTGGCGTGACTTTAGCCATATATATTTCAAAAATTTACTAGTAAATAAATAAATAAAATACATTCTGCGCAGAAGACAGAAGTAACGTAAATTGTCACTCATTTCAGTCTTCTGCGTAAAATGTTATGCCCCCCCACATTCTGGTATCTTTACCGGTAAGTTAGGGATCGAATAACTGATACATGGCCTTAAGAACATGTAATACTTTACCATAAGAGCAATTTAGTTTCACCTTCGCCTGTATGAAACGGAGGCAAATGGCCTAATTTTAGCAAAAAAATATTTATTACTGCAAGCGTAAAATTGGTAAAACTAAGTTTGCTCTTACGGTAATTACCTTATGCCCTTAAGATATTTAAAGAGGAAGTGTATTTTTACGCAATATTATGTAAGAATAGCCAATATCAGTAAACGGAACTGGACAACTCTTCCTTCCCTTTCCATGTGGCCAATAAACTTGCTGAAATTGGCAATTCGTACGGAATATTCCGTAAGAATTGTGATGAGTGCCATTTAGATAGCATAGTCACAACCCCCACATTTTGTGTTATAAGTCCCAGACTCAATGCATCATGAAAACTTACTTATGATTAATACTAAAGACACAAAAAAAATTTTTCCAACTAAGGGAATTAATCAAATATCGACTAATTTAAGACAAATACTCACCACGCACATTCGAGTTGAAGAAATGTTTCGAGTTTCACAAAATGGCCGCCAGGGCGACAATTTACTGCTTGTGATGAATCTAACCTAAAAATCAAAAAGTAAGATTGTAGTTTGAGCAACATTTAAAATAATTATAGTATTTTTTAAAAACATAATCCAACATTTTGATTCGAGTCACATATAAATCATACCGCGATGTGATTCATAGAGAGCACTAATCAGCAAACATTGGCAAATTTAAATTTATATTACGATACGTTTTGAAACTTACTCTTTTCTTCGCCTTTTTGACGCCAATATAACTATCTCATTGCTTTACTGTTACTATGTATGCTATGGATATATAACAAGATTATTGAAAATTTAATTTACATCAAATAACTTTTGTGTATCTCACGCACGAAGTCAAGCACTAATGCGGCAGCGATTCTCCATCTCCAATTATGTACCTCTACATAGGAAACAGTGTTGCCAGATGCCAGTGTTGCCACATCTCTACTTGCCAAATCAGCAACGGAAAACAACAACTCTAGTCAAGTTGTGTTCTTGCAAAGTGTTGATGGTGTTGGTAGTACACACGCCCCCTCCCCCTATCAATTTCTGTCATATTTACGGGGGCATGGAGCTAATATAATTAATAATATAAATTGCATGGAGCTAATATAACAATTTAACAATATAGAGGGATAGAATGGAGGCGGTTATAATGACAGAGGGGCTTGTATAGAGGGGGAGGGGTACAGTAAGATTCATGTATGTATTCCCCCCCAAACCAGTGTTGCCAGATTGGACTACTAATCGCCCAAATTCGCATTAAATAGCCTAAAATCTGATAACACTGCCCCAAACATGTCAACCCAATCCTGGTTTCCATTTGAAAATCTTATGGATACCAGGGTTGGGTTGACAAGTTTGGAAAGAAGGCATGTATGAATCATACTGTACATGAGAGAGAGGGAGGAGGAGATTATATGTGTATGTAGGGGACAGATCGATCGGAAATTAAGGTGGAAAAGGGGGAGGAAAACAGTCATTGTTCAGGACCCTCTGTTAATCTCCCAAAGGGTACATCACTGTAGTATGCTGGGTTGTCAACACACAGGGGCTTGCATATTCAATTTTCTTTTTTTTATGATGCCGTGTGTGTCGATTATCAATTAATCGCAAGTTCTATACTACGATTACCGTTTAGGCCTTAAAACTTTATTTCAGGATTAAATGGAAAGTTTCAATAATAAAGTTCATAAATTTACACATGATTTTAATACAATGTAAACAGAATTAATCTATGATGAATACCTTAATTGTATAATTTAAAATAATTATAGAAAAAAAACCTTAAAATACGTACTTTTGAAGGATGGCTTTGATATTCAATACTATTTACAACTATTGTTTATTAAGCGTTTGTACCAATTTGTTTAATAATCCTTTCTGTTCTATGTCTAAATAAGGCCACAGTTCTGCTTCTAATTCCAACAGCGCTTGATAATCATGGGATTGACAAGCTAAGACTAAAGATTGCAATAACAGCATTTCATCTTCATTCATTTTTAGTCCTGAAAGAAATTTTTCACGTCTATTTACATAAGCTACCTAACAATCAATGACAGTTAAAAAGATATATAAAACATTGTTTTTACCAATATTTGAATTTTCTTCCACCCAGGCATACTTTTCCAAAACTTGAGCTTGAGAGGGCGCCAGCCTTTGTGGAGTAGGTTGAAGAATCAAAAGCAGCAGCACTCTACTTATCTCGCACCTATACACAAAATTAAAATGCACAAAAATAACTTTTTTGTTTAAAATACTTTAATAATTCAAAAGATCTAAAACCTTTGCAAAATAGAACTGTAATTTCCAGTTGTTCCTGAGTTGGTATTATTTCCAGCCAGTTCTACTAACTCAGTTAAAACTTGAAGGGCAGATGTGTAATCTCCTACATAAAGCATGAATTTCGAGATATAAAATAAGTTAAATAAAATATTATTTAAATATAGTCTAACTACCTTCTTTGATATAATGGGATGCAAGTGTATTTATTGCACGCAAAGTTGGATGTAAGTCGACAGCTTTACGCAAATATTGACTGCCGTTTGAACCTAAAGCAGACGCAAGTTCCATTGCTAATCCAGCAGACATCATGCTGAAACCTTCTTGACTTTGGCATCGTGTTAATGCATGCCCAAAAAAATTTATAGCAGCCTATCAAAAAATACTTTTATTACATATTTATACTCTCGTTATAATTTTTACATTCTCATTTATTTGAAGCATTAACCGACCTGTAAGTTCTCTTGACCTAAAGATGAACATCCTATTTGATCATTCTTTTGTTCAGCAATGATAAATAGGCGTCCCGCTTTTGTTAAAAAGTTTATTTCTGTTTGCACATTTCCTAGTGTGCCTTGGCATCGGGCAGCTGATAACCAGCACAATGCTGCATATTGCCATAACTCTATTTGTTCACATTCCACCGCAAGATTATCTGAACACATTAGTAAAATGTTTAGATTTCAAACTTGATAAAACTAGGCTTGCTCAGTTGAACTGAAGCGAACATCAATGCTCAATGATTTAAAATCAGTGTTCGTTCTTTTTGAATAGTCAATTACACGATAAGAAGAAACCAAGAAGAGGAGGAAACCTCCTACTTGATCTGTCCGGGGACTTAAAGGCCTAAATTGGACGGCGTGGGACCCGGGGGGAGAGGACAAAGAGTGTGTGACTCCATTTAATACACTTTATAGAAATAGAACATGTTTAGTCTTAAATCTAAAGTGCGCATCAGGCAAGTTGGATTGCATACAAAATGTGCGCCTAACATAGTTGGCAGCTGTTTAAATAAATACTAAGCCAAAGAATAAAGAATTGTCAATTTTTGTTTGAGCGAAAATCGGAAAACCACTTACCAAATTGATTACTCGCTTCCGCAACATTAGGCTTTCTTAAAAAACGTCTGAAAGGAAAGTAAAACTATTGAAATGTCTTAAAAATACCAAATTTTAGTTCTTGCAGGATATGTATACCTCATTAGTGGGAGGAATAAAAGAAATAAGGAAACTTGCATGAAATTCAATATCATATAAAAACTTTAAAAAGTAACATAAGCGAACATTCTGTATGTACAATCGCCAATTAAATTTTGTTGCTCTTGGGAAGATCATGGCATATAATTTTGTTTCACCTAGATTTTGTGAGATTCATAAATCTTATAAAGTCATCCATGTGATGACCAGCCTACATGGGAGGTTGAATTGATTTTTTCTTCTTCTTTTTTTACAATGTGCTATCTGATAACAAAAAAATTCGTTTATTATAACTTACAACAGGTTTCTGAGATTAAAACCGCAATGTGTTGAGCGCAACTCCAACTCCAAGAAAAGAACCAATTTACGAAACGGGAAATGTACCGATAAATCAATGCAGTGTCAGTGTTGCCAACAATTTGACAAGGTGACATTTCCTAGATCCGAATAACCAATAAAAACAATATGTCAAAAAATCAGACGAGTGTATAGTGTTTAAAACTTAAAATTAATTAGAGAACATTTTTGCAGGACTAAATAATTATATATGAGTATATTAAAATAAATTAATATGGAAAAGAAAAATGAATAAACAATTCTCCGTAATTCTTTTTATCCCACTAATGAGATAAATGCACTGTGAAATAAGAATTTTGTTGTACATCGTGCCACATTTTGTGTTGTATTGTCATAGACATTATTATAATCTTACTTTTTCAGTTTTGCTGATATGGCATGATACTTGGTTAAAAAATCATTATGATCTCCACATCTGTGAATAGAATGATCTTGCTGTGCCATTTCTTTTAAAGTTTTTAGAACTCACATTTACACTATCATTTAAAAAGAAGAAAGTCTATTTAAGAATTTGAAAAAAGTAATTCAATGTTTACTGGAATGTTGACATTTATGTTACCTAGCACAATATTTAATTCACTGACACGTCAATAAAATCTCGCTTAAGCTAAGTTATTATATGTTTTGTGTGAGAATAAGGACAATAAGTTAATTTGCCATAAGGTTGATCAAGTTAAAGTTGAAAAATCACAACAATTGACTGACACAACAGCAGAATCAGCAGCAGAGCAGCAAGCGCAGCATCAAGTGCAAGTGTCAACTGTGAACAAGAAACACAAACAAAGAAACAATTGTCAAGTGGCACCATAAAATAATAAGCATCTAAGAAGGTAAGATCAAGTACAATTAGATACACATTAAGGACTTGTCATATGTAAGACCTTTTACTTTTTTCAAGTCATGTTCACATCTATAATCCAGGGTTGGCTAGATATTTTGTATAACAAAATGTTTATTTTCAAACGGGTCAGCCTGCGCGCGCAGCACGCGTTGGCTTCTTACTGGAGAAATTCTGCAATTGGTTGTAATCTGGCGCGCGATTCAAAATCGAATTAAATTAACTCGATTTTGAATTGCGCGCGTAAAATGTTGACCAACGGGAGAATTTCTCCAGCGGTATTGGTGGTAAACAAAAACATTGCGCGCGCAGCGTGCCCCGTTTAGAGCACTCGTTATTAGTAGATTCATGGCTATATATGGCCAGTTTTAAACCCAGGAAGTGAAAAAATACTTTTAAAAAGTATTAAATATGGACACACTCGAGTCTACCAAATGTCAAGAAATTTTTGCCAGAGATTCTCCCAAATGTCAAAAAATTCGTTATCTCTATAGTCACATGAATTGCGCATGCGTATTGCGTATAATATAATATTTTTTAGCATTTTAAATTGCGCGCGAATAGCAACCAATCAAATGCCGAACGCAACGCGTGCGCAGTGGTTACAAGTGATATTTGAGAAAGACGGACTTGACATTTGACAGAAACATGACTTGACTTGACATTTGAGAGACTCCGGTGTAATTGATATAAATATTACAAACGAAAAGTACTCATATGTACTTCAATGCACATTAAAGTCTCTCACTTAAAAGTTAAAACTGCATAAAGATTTTAAAAATTCAAGAGCATACAAATTAATTCGTTTGCTCTCTGTCAAAATTGAGATTATAAATGTTCTATAAATTAAAAAATTCTAACCTCAATTAATTTTTCATGTTTTGATATATTTTTACTTTTTTCTACTTTTGACCCTCACTCTGCCTTTCATTAAATATTTTGATCGCAATAGTCTGGGAATTTCCCTCCTCACACCCAGAAAGCTCTCGAATTTCCCCGGCTAACTCGGCAGGGAAAATTTATTGCGCAGAAAAAAAAACCTGCGGGACGACGCAATTTTTTGTAATACGTGACTTGTCGCTCGCGGCTCGCGTTTCGTGTTCGATTGTATGGCGTTCGGAACGCAGAAATGTAAACGATAAGGAAGATTTAACCGTATTTTAACTGTTTTCCTCCAAGTCTCACGAAATCCAAAACTAAAATCAAGTGGCCAAAGTGTCGAAGTGTTTCGTGAATTCCTGGAAGTGGCATTTTAACCTTTTTTAAAGGTTAGAAAATGCCCTTGAATAGCGGCGCGCCGCTGGAGTGTTTCGTTTTGTGCGACGATGTGGTGAATTTCTCGAGAAAGCAACTTGGTGTTTTCCATGAAATAAAAGGGCTTGTTCACCATCGAGACCAAAATTTCTGCTCCAGTTGTAATTGAACTAGAGTTTCTGTCAAGAAAAGTGGCAAGTGAAAGATGTGAGTCTGAATTTAAGAGGAACATTTAGGTCCTGAGCACCTGCCAAAGTTTCAATTGCGACATGGCGGGTTTCCGAGACGAGGACAAGACTCTGTTCCCGATTCAGAGCATTTCCTCAATCGTGCAGATCTTCCAAAATCAGCTAGAAAATAGTTCTGAGCCAGATTTGGCTTTGCTGTCAATTTTGGTAGGAGCGGTTGAAAACTCCCTAACCTGCAATCGTGCATTTACGTCGCAAGATTCGACTGTTTACGATGAACCAAAATTGCCAGCGGTTGAATTTGATATTGCAGAGGCTCTTTATACGAAATTTCAAGCTGTCATAAAAGGCGCGGTGGATTTGTCAGTTTACGATACAAAATATGCCACCAGAGAGTTGGTTAAAAAAGTGTCAGATGTCATATGGAACTCTTTGACAAGAAGCTATTACAAGGATAGAGCACACCTGCAGAGTCTGTATAGTTATTTGACGGCTAATAAGCTTGACTGCTTTGGAGTGGCTTTTGCAGTTGTTGCAGGATGTCAGGTTTTGGGATTCAAGGACGTTCATTTGGCCATGTCGGAGGATCATGCATGGGTCGTTTACGGAGAAGATGGATCAGAAACGGCCGAGGTTACGTGGCACGGTAAGTTTGGAAACGTTATAATATATTTAGGGAAAATATAATTTTTAGTAGAAAGTCTAGATACGTTTATTTTTTATATTGTTTCCTAAATTTCACAAGAAAAATAAACCCTTGAATTTTAACTCCTGTTATTATTAATGATTATGTTGCATGATTCTTTTGGATGTATAAAGGATTGACTGTACAATTATTTTCGTAGATTGTGTAAAGAAGAATTGATCGATTTTTGTCTAGTAGTTTCAAAAAATTTAAATTTATAGGTACAATCTACACTCCAAGATCTTTTTATGTGTCTTTTACGACCAAAAGGAGTTCAAATTTCTGTACCTGATCAATTGGCTAACCCGGAAGATAATCTGCTTAACATTTATACTTTCCAGTAGCATAAAATTGCTTTAAAAAATGCTACTCTTGTTTGTACCTTTTCTTATTCGTGAAATTTTGTTTATTCGCAATCAGTTCTTCTAATTCAGTTTTATCCTTTAAAGTCAAATATTCCATTTAGAAGTAGAATAAAATAAAATTAATCTGTACATCCAAAAAATTAATGAAGAAGAAAGAAGATTATAAAAGATGAAGTGGAAGAAGATTAAAATACGAAGAAGACAGAGATGAGGAAATTTTCTAAAATGTATCTGCGAGTTTTATCAGTGGTATTACAATTTTTTTCTCAAAATTTATCTGCAAAATTTTCGAATTATTATTACTCTTATACTTCTTAACTTTGAAAATTAATTTTCAAAGTTCAGTTTAGATATGAATGTCTTCCGAATTGAATAATGTCTCAAGAAATCTTCGCGTCTTAACATTTTAATTTAAAAACTAAGATTGTCATCAATACCATCTGCTTCTTTGTTCTTAGGGAAAGGTAACGAAGACAAACGCGGACAGCCAGTGGAAGCAGGTGTGGCTTCTCGATCGTGGCTTTATGTTAATGGCCAGGCAGTGATATGTAATCGAGCAATGGAAGTTGCGACGATAGTCTCGGCGATTAATCCTAGCCTCAGTGCAACCGCAGATGCTGCGGAAGTTGCATTGTTACAGCAGGAATTGTTGTGGCTTTTATACGATTTGGGACACCTCGCTAAGTATCCAATGGCTCTGGGAAATTTAGGTGACTTGGAAGAAGCAGCGCCTACACCAGGAAGACCTCCAGCAATTGACCTCTTTCAGGTGAAAATTGCTTCTACTTAAACTTTCCGACATAGAAAGATGGTTAACTCTGAATAAAATCATAATTATCGAACTCTAATTATAATTTTAGGAAGCGATTCGTTCTGCAAGGAAGTATTATGGAAACGCACACGTGTATCCATATACGTATCAAGGAGGCTATCTCTATCGGCATGGATTGCATTCTGATGCCCTTGCTTCCTGGGCTGATGCTGCGGATGTTTTAAGAAAGTGAGTCAACCTTCCTAGTATTTCCTATTTATATTCATTCTTCTAATTCTTGAGAATAAAATCCATCAAAAATTTCATTCCAGATACGACTATTCTCGAGATGACGGGGAGATTTACAAAGAACTCCTAGAGATCGCGAACGAATTAATTCCTCACGCAGTTAGAGCTGACGAGCGTCTGCTACGCCAGCCTCGATGTTTCGCACACCTTCTACGATTTTATGACGGAATATGCCAATGGGAGGAAGGTGCAAACACTCCAGTTCTCCACATAGGATGGGCGAGACCTCTGGTAAATACAATCTCAAAATTCGATGCGAGTATTCGCGCCCAGGTTGTCATCGAGTGTTACGAAATAGAAACGAAACTAGAGGAAGAGAGTGTACATAAAAGGGAAACGAGTCCTGATGAAACCTTGAACAACAACAACAACAATTACTATAAAACGAAGGAGAAAGGTAACGCAGCTAGAGATTTGATCAAGAGTCTGGAATCTAAAGTTCCTGCGACTCCTGCACCAACGCATCCTAGCATTCAAGCTTTAACTGCTGCCTGCAGTGAAAAAATCCTGAACAGGGATTATCTTCTTCAAGGAGATGGCGAACCTTTCGTTGCTCCTCCGGAAATCGCTCTAACTCCTGCGCCGTCTACTTCCCAGGAACCTGTAATTCCAGAAGTGGTCCCCGATGCAGAGAACGAAAATCCAAAGATAATTCTCTACAGTCAGAAGATGAAGGGTTTGAAAGATTTGCTTCTGGCTGAGAAGCTGAACACTCATGCGATTTCGCTGCAGTTGACTGCGCAGAGCCAAGTGCAAATTGGAAAGAAGACAAGGAATGGGGACGAAATTGGAATTAATCAACGGCCCAAGAGGACACGTCGGGATTAATATTGTCTCATTCATTCAGAGAGAGCTGGTCTCAATTTCAGATCTCAATTACAATGTTGAAAAGTCCTTCTGGACAAGCAGAGAAAAGCTGTATACGATTTCTTTTTAAGAATTAATCCATTCGTCCCAACATAATCTTCCACAAGAGTCAAATATTTCGTACCTGCGACAGAAAATCTGCGAAGCTAATCGCACCGCACCTTTCGTCCTTGTTTTAAATTTTCGGTGCTCGTCGTTTGCTCCGCAACGGGCAACGATTTCAGGATTCGGCAGGTTAGACTTTCTCAGCCAGTAGGAGTTCAAGTATTTTACGACGTAAGCGTTAAGAAGTACTTGAATGGTCCCAGAACATAAACCTCTACTTTACAAACGAGATATATAATATTTGTCGTTAGCTCTAGGCTACGTAGAGTAATCGTGAAACAGCAAAACTTTGTAGAAAAGTACAAAAAATTTTACGTAAGTTTATATGTCCCAAGCATCCTTGTTCGGATCCAAGTTCTTAAAATACTTTTCAAAATTGAAAAGCAGATCCGTGCCAGGGTGGTTATTTATTTCGCTGGTTAGTTTATTTATTGACACAGTCGAACTATCTGTGTAATGTATTTTATATCTACTCTCTTGTTGCACTTTTGCTTATTTATTGAAATGAGTTTTATCTCCAGTGATTTATAATTGCACTATTGATTGCGATTGAAAAGTTGTCGTTAATGTTTTTTTATTTACTTAAAAAAGTATGTAGTTGAATCTATATTAGAATGACGCTTCTATAATCTAGTTAGAGAAACCACAACATTCCACTCTTTAAGTGGTGCAAACTATAAGTTTTACCTAAAATATCTTAAGCATCAAAAGCTTGCTTATTTTTATAACTATTTATTTACAGAGTATTATAAGTTTGTATTTATATAAGTCATCTTTGCTTTTATGTGTCGGGATAAAAAACAGTGGGTGGCCACTGAAATGGGAAAAAATGGGCAGTTTTTTTTATTTTCGTTCAAATTCAGTAAATTAAAAGTTGACTCATGATTTTATCTTCATTGTTATAAAAAAAAGTAAAAAATAAAAGGATAAAATACTAAGGTTTGAGTGGCCACCTGTTAGCAGCTTCTTCTATTAAGATTTTTAGTTTATTTGAATTCCTCCACTTTCAGTATATTTTAAATTTAATATTTTTTTAATTTAACTTGGGACTTTGTAACCAGCAATAACCGAAGAAGTTGATTTTGTTGATAAGTCTCGCCTATTAATTTCTCTACTCTTTTATCTTTGCTTTTCAATTAAAGAATATTTCCAAGGATGGGAATAAAAATTGTGGGATATTGTAATATTACATGGAGCAGGGTAAATTTAATTTTAATTGCCACGATTGTAATCGGGCTTGCCATTGAACTGTAGTCGACGATTTAATTGATAAGATGGTCGTTTATCGTTAAAAAAAGAGGCCCTTTATGATATCATCACAGATTTATCTGATTACAGATTACATTAGGGTGGTTGAAAAATGCTTTATTTTGTATTTGAATTTAGTACTCCTATAAATTGTCAAAAATCGGGTCTGAAGAAAAATCTAAGCTGGGGTAAAATTCAGATAATAGTATGAAGCATTTTTTTTACACATCTCTAAGCTACATATTATGCAACGTGTATTTTTAGAAATTGTGCTTTCCAATAGTGTTTCTAATATTATATAAACTTGACTCGACATTTACCCCGATTACCTCGAATCTTGATAAATCATTAAAAATACCCAGTACGTAAAATGCACCTGACGCGAAATCGCGTTCATTCAAAACTTCACGAATAAATATATATAGATGGTTTGTTGTAGGATAGGGTTGTTGAAAGGGTTAAATATAATATTGCGAATGAATATAATGGTCCGACGATCACATAATAATGAAGGGCGCTATCTTACTGTGATGCTGAATATACTATTACGTATTAGTATACTAGTAATAATGAAATCGCAAAGTGGTGAGAGAAAAAAAAAACTTCATGCCTAGAGAAATATTTTGTTTTCTCTCTCATCCTGAGCCATAAATATGATAAACGAATATTGTAGAATATTACAGATAACAGAGCTGGGCAGGAATTTAAAAAATTGGAAATAATGTGCTTGAGGTACAAAATTATAAAAAGGTATTTTACAAATGAATAAATTATATTAAATTATTTGAGTAGTCTAATAAAAGTATTTTTTGCCCAGCTCTGGGCAAGTGTTGGATGTGGATTCAATCGAACTAAAAATATTACTTGTCGAGACTTTGCTTGCAGATAACTGGTAACTTAAACTCAACTCAACTTACCATCAAATTTGTAATTTACTTCATAAGGTATGCGAATAATTCTCATAAATCTTGTACTTCTTATATCAATAACAAGGCAAAGCCACAGGTAATTATTTAAAATCGATTCAGATAACTCAGAATCCAAAGTACACTTTGTGCAATTTATATAACTTTGAAAGATCTATTTATAGTTTTCTTGGTCGATTTTAAAGTAAATTCGGTTAAAATTCACATCGCCCTTTTCCTCATTTATCGAAAGTTGGTGGACAATGCATGAAAAATTGTGTGAAGATGATTTTTTAAAGAACTGATTCTCAAAAGGGTCATTCCAAGAGGATAAACTTTTTTCGGAATGATCTTTTTTTTTAATAATAATATTAAAAATGTGACGCAAAATCGATTCTGTTGGTTTCATGCTTGAAAGCATCTCGATAAACGTACTGAAAGAGTGTTTAAAGTTATAATATGAAGAGAATATTGTATGGAGAACAGTATTTTTGTATTAGCATTGATGATTCGGGTCTATACAATAGTGTAATAAACAGGGCCCTTATTATCGAAGCAATTCAAGAGTTGGGGAAGGAAGAAGCGAAGGTTTCTAGTGTTTTCGACAAGTGGAAAATTCCATAGAGGTTTAATATATTTGAGCGGGAACAGTGATTTTCGATTGTCTTGGAGAGAGCGAAAAGAATCATAATTGATAACACAATTTGAATTTTTCAAGATAGCTAATGTTAAACTAAAAAATAATCTTTCTCAGTGTCAGGCCCTTTTTATAACTTAAGCATTTTCTCTATCCCATAAAAATAGGATTGTTATATGCAAATAGATAATAGGAAAATATTTCCCTTTCTCTAACCAAAAGTTTTCTTCTTTGCTTTCATTTATTTAAGTCATATTCTAGTGAGTTTACTCAAGACTGCAATTTTGTTTATAATTAGTTTCCTTCATCAAATTGCTTCAATTGCACATTTTTCTTTTGTGCCATAGATTTTTCTACTTGCCTTTATTTCATTATTTTTATTTATACCAGCTACGTTGCGCCCGTTTCAAAACTTTTCACCTAATTTATTATTATTTATGACTGAAGATTGTAGTAAATTCTGACTTTTATTATTAGGAATAGAGTTTCTATGAAAATTGTAATGAAAATAAAATGTGGAACTAGGGGAATATTTATTTACGATAATAATGCTAAAAGAAATATTATACCTGACTTAGAAGTTATATATCTGCAGAATTTATCCTGATATGATGTTAAATGTTGTGCCTACGTTTAAAAATGTAAAGAAACATTTGTAAAAGGAATTTGAATTTCCTTGAAAGGTTTTGATTCAAGCACGTTGAATGGTAGCTTTGCATCTGTATCTCTATTTTAATAGAAGAGTTTACGTTCTTCTAGGTTTTTTTTATATATATATATATATAAGCACCAATTGTAATAGAAATTGTCTGTTTCAGTCGATTTTTAAGAATATAAAAGGTTCCAGATTGAAATTCTGTTTCGGTCTTGAACTCTTTTCAGATAATCCATAATATGTAATAGTTAGAAGAAAATGAATCTACTTCCATGGGGCATATTAACCAGAGATATAAGAAGCTATTAGTTATTAGAGTGATAAGTTGAACGCTACTTTTTTTTTTTATTGTACTTAAGTGAAGAAGAAATGAAGCTTGATTGCGAACTACTGCACCAGTGATATATTACATGTAAAGATTGCGTTAACATTAAACCCCCTTTCGATTACATTCTATTCGCAACTTGCAGTATAAAAGAAAAAAATATAAAAAAATAATTTAATGTTTTTAAATAATTGTAAAACTTTGATATTTCGCGGTTTTTGTAATTTGGTAATGCCTGAGTGAAATACAATGTTTTGGGTACCTAATTATACATATTAGGAGTCTCGAATAGAGTGTAATTGCAGTTATGATTGTTAACTGACAGAACAGTGAGTTGTAAGGCATCATGAAAATGTCTTGTTTTTCTGTGGATTATAATAAACTATTTTATTCTAATTCGTTTCTTGTTTACGTCTAAAAAATCTACCATTCCTATTTCTTGAAAATATGGGTAGAAAGAAGAAGTTTTTAAAAGATTGGATACTTTTGTATACAAACGTTGTACATTAGATTTTATTGTATGACTTAACATACATTTGTGACAAGGCTTTAAGATAAACACATTCTCTCTAGTACTTGGAAATAGCAACACGAGTCACGTTATTTCAGGAAGTTTTTAAATCCCAATAATACGTTCAATCTGTTGTATAAAACAGTAATAAATTACAGAGCAGTTAAAGATTATTCATACGGTGATAACAGTAATATTTGGTCATTGGTCTCTCGTTAAAGATTCAAGTATAAAGTCACGAGCTTACAATTACAAATTAACAAAATGCATTTTCCTTTTTCCGCCAAGAATTCGGTTTCTTGTACCTTAGAATCTCACAGTGTCTTAAAACTCACGTGATAGGCACCATTTTCTTCGAAATACAGCACGATGGTAACTTATATTAAGTTCATTAAACTTATTTCAAATTCAAATTATTGTACAAAGTTTCGATATAAGTCTGCAACACTAGGCAAACCTGGCAAAAATGATTTTTAATGTTAAATAACTGCAAAAGTACAAATTAGCTCTCCATTTTATCTCTTTCTCTCTTTTTTACATCTACTCAATTTGGAAATAAAATACTTGCTAATACTGCATTTAATCCTAGACGTTTGTCAAACTTTCAAAAACTTTAAGAACATTTTTTTGAAAATCTTCTGAATATACTTTTCTTTCCTAACTTCGGAGTTTATGCGAAAAATAAAATCTATCCAAAAGATAATCTCTTTGTTGGAAGAGTTCTTTTAACGTGCAATATTATTTTAAAGTTTTAAACTACGATGTAATTAACTGGGGATCACGCTGAGGGTGCTTAACAATATATAAACTTATCGCTATTTTTATATTATAAATGCTACTTTAACATGATTATAAAACAAACTACTTCGTTTCCGTTTTTTTTACTGATGATCTATGTTCTGAAAGAACCATTCAGTAAAAAGTCGCAACTGTTGAGCTGCTGCGTGACTCTCGTCTTGTAATCTACGATTTTCGTCTCGTAAACGACGCACTTCGTCCTCTAATGAAAGTCGTCGACGAGTTTCTCTGGCTACTCTCAGCTCCAGAGTTGACAAATGGGATTGTATATCCGAAACGGAATTTCTAAAAAAGAACATTTGTATTTTTATTACTTGACTTTCAAAAAGCTACAAATTTGTTAGTATACATACAATTTAAAGAAAAATGTTTACTTACAAAGATGAAGCGTTTCCATCGACCAGTCTTTCATCAGACCAATCCTGACAGTGTTTGGTATTTTTTGTACTGGAATCCATATGATTGGGCCAGCAATCAGGATCGTTCTCTGACTGTACTTTCGTATCTCTTATGGCAGCTAAAGTGCTTGGAGGTTTCGTTATTGTATGAGGAGTTTTTGTCACTCTCGGAGACAATCTAAAGAAACAGAAGTAAAATCTCTGTCAACTAAATTCTTCTTCTTGCTCATGTCAGTTATAAATTCTTTAAAATGAGTAAATTTAAAGACTTACCTTTCCTCTTTCGTCATTTTGATTTCACTTGGCGCCGGACTTGAAGCAGTGCTCGCATTCGAAATAACAGTCGCAGGTCTCGCCATAGTCAAAATCACTTCCGACCCATTATTTCCATTTTCTTGTCCATTCCTCTCCAAGACGCTCAAAGTTGAAGTACTATTTCCACATAAATTTTCCCTCGATCTACACCTATTCTGAATCTCCAGCAAATTATTATTGACCTTATTCGAGTTCTGATTATTCCCAGAAAAATTATTATTTGTGATTTGATTATCATCCGAGATATAATCAGGATTAATTAGTTTCATCAAGTCTTCCTGAAGAGTGCTGGAGGTCAAATTTGCAGAATTCCTGTGGGAGTTTCTCGCTCCAGGTTTGGGTCTTGGACTTTGATTTCTGGATCCACCATTCGAAGGAGTCAGATTTCCTCCCCGGTGTTTATTTGCCCTTCGCATCCTGGGGGAAACGCTTCCAGACCCGTTTGATAATTCATCTTCACTTGGAAGGGTTGAAATATCAGTTACATTTCCATCAGGAACTCTCATCTCTGGAGGAAGACTTGAGATAAAATCCTTGGGCCTGTATTCGATGCTCACCTAGAAACAGACATGAAACGTTTTTTTTAAGCAGTCGCGTTCAGATAGTTTAAATTAAAAACTATTAATCCAAAAGATTTAAAATTCGTTAAGCCTATGGAAATAAATCAATTTTTATTAAACAATAATTATACTCACCTTGTGAGGAACAGGTCTTTCAGACATTGTGGTCTTCAAGCAAGTGACTTTTTCTCCAACTTTAAATTCATGCGGTACCTCATAGTACCGTTTATTTTCACGACTGTGTTCGTGATCTTCATGTTTCCCTTCTGCATATAGCTGCTCACTCTCAAACCTCAGGTCATTTCTCAATAAATCCGATTCATATTTACTTCCTCTTCTCTCAAAGTTTTCTTCATACTCATATCCGGTTCGTTTTTCACGATGTCTCACTTCTTCATCGTGTTTAATACACTTTTCCTCATACATATCATACTTTGAATTACGATCAGGTTTATTTTCATACTCATATTTCGCATTTGACTGATCGTACTCATTGTACCTAATCAAATTATTGTTGCTACCAGATTTCGGCAAACTGTAACCAGAATTTTGAGCCAAAGGTAAAGAAGTTGAGGCGGCGAGTTTCTGATGATTTTGAGATTCATTTTTGTGAAGTTCTCTCTGAGAGGCGTAGACATTTTCCTGTTTGACTTCGTATTTCTCTTTTTGTAGCTTGACGTAGCTTTGGGAAATTTGTTCTTGATTACGATGTGCGTTTTCGAGTCTCTGGTAATTTTCTTGTCTTATGCTCTCTTGTAAAACTCGCGGAGAGACATAGTTTGACTCTTTTCCAAAATGATCGTGATTGTGATGCCTAGCAGAATCGAGAAACTGTTTTCCGGTACTGTAATGAGATTCTCTCTCTTTTTTCTGACCGGGCGTTCCTTTGTTGGGAGTCATTGCGTAGTAAGTTTGGCGACTAGGAAGTGGAGGTGGGGTTTCGTCCCGACGATGATTTGGGTCTTGATCCTGAGGCTCCAGGAGTTCATACCTGAAAAAAATACCAGATATTTTAAATGGAAAC
This sequence comes from Synergus gifuensis, assembly GCA_904066015.1. Classification (NCBI taxonomy): domain Eukaryota; kingdom Metazoa; phylum Arthropoda; class Insecta; order Hymenoptera; family Cynipidae; genus Synergus; species Synergus gifuensis. The sequence goes on from CAJFCO010000046.1 coordinate 5,939,312, forward strand.
AATTTAAATAAAGTTTTATTGATTTTTGAAAGTAAAATTTATTTTTAAATTGGAGGGAGACAATTCATGGTGCGTTTGAAAAGTGTTAAAAGGTTATAACTATTCTAAAACTTAAAACAACCTAAACGTCTTAAAATTCAATTTATTTGTCTTATATTAGCTTATTATTTTCCAAATTAATCGACAAACCAAAAACACTTCTCCTTTGTTCAACGACCAACGGTTCCCTGCGCAGCTTCTTTTATCTTGGAACCATTAACACCTCGAAGATAAAAAATTTTTTTACATATACTAGTTCCAGTAGAAATTCTGGAGATTCTAGTAAGGAGTAAAAATCCGTTTATCTGAATAATTTAAAAACCTTCTCAAATCTTCTTTTCATTATCTTCGAGGAATTAATTTGATTACGTTCTTTTTGATGAAACTCACCATCGATCGTCAGCGCTACTGTGTCCGCTGCTGCTGCTGGTCATGGTACCCTCCAAGGGAAACCGTGGATCGTTGAACGACCTCGAACTTGAACCGGTCCCGTACCCAGAGCTGTTGCTGGATCTCGGTGGGCTGAACGACCTGTCGTACCTTTTCTGGTGGGACATGGCCGTTTGTTGCGTGGGAGTATTATCAGGACTTGTCACGTTCTCGTATTCCCCTTCGTAATTCCCCGACAGGTACTGACAGTTCTGCAGAGGACAGCCTCTGAAAAAATCGAAAAAGAAGAGTTAAGAATACTTCAAGTTACACCATTGACTATTCTTTAAACGTTAATCCACAAAATCGAAGTAATTACTATTGAAAATTCTCACCTTCGTGGGTTTCCGTCATTTGAAGGCGGAATGACAGTGACGGTGACTTGAAGACTCGTCTTCAGAAGGTCTACCATTTGATCATGGCTCAAGGTAGAAACTGCGACCTTGCAAATTTCCACAAGTCTCGAGCCTTGTCTAAGACCTGCTTGCCAAGCGAGACCCATACTTTCCACTTGAGTTACGACTCCATCGGGTTGAACGTGGAATCCTAATTGACCTAAGTTGTTTCTTTTTAGGGAAAGTTCAGAGGCTGGAGATCCTTGAGTCACTGCACGAAAACGAGCGACGATTTCCATCAGCTCGTCGCGCTCACCGCAGTCACCACGAACGTGGATTGTTATACATTCGCCTTGATGATAGTAAAGACGCAAACTAAAAAAATAAAAATTATTGTTTCAAGAGACATATTTCGCTTTTCTATAAATCTCAAAAAAAATGTGGAAGGCAAGAATGCTAATACATATTAATATAAAGTGAAAAATTACCTATTTGTTTGGGCGTGCCAACCAAGGACACTAACACCTGGAGTTACAAAGACTATTTGTCGAGAGTGTTCTTCGACGAGAACGATCGAATCGACACTTATGCCCAGATAACAGTCTGTACTTTGATTACTGTCCTCTAAAATCACTTGCCAACAAATTGCCCCTCGTTGCGAGGCATCACAGGGCAATCGAGGTCGCACTGCTGCTTTCTTTTTACTACTAAAGGAAAGCATTGCTGAAAGGGATAAAACAAAAAATATTAGAAAATTGAGCCAACTTTAGGATTAAAATTAAAATTAAATTTATTTTTAATTGGTACGTACAGAATTTCTGCCCAGTGTCAACTACTGTTGTGGAAGAGTATTTTGTTGCAAGATTTCTCAGGTATTCCAGTCTTGTTCTAGTTGCCATGGTTGCGAATTTTTCAACTCTGAAAAAAAGAAGAAGTAAGGGATTAATAATGTGGGATCCAGTTGAGAGTATAAACATTTTAAAATAGCTAAAAGTATAAGTACTTGTGCGCTGCATTCTCGCCGTTGATCGCTTTTGCAAGAATAAAATCTGCGAAGGCTTTCCCTTTTGTAAAGGTGGCACCAGCAGGAACCGGTGGACCAAAAATCGGAACCTCTTTATTCCTGGAGATAGCTACTGTGTATTGTGTATTTTCCGTACAGGGATTAATCACTCGCACGATGATAAAGACGTGCTGAAACTGTGAGCGTATCCTGCGAGGACTGAAAGGCAATGCTCCAGGTTCCTGTAAATAAAGAAAAAAAATTATAAATGATTAAAAATCATTCATTATTAAATCTTATTTAACAGAAGATCTATAATAAAGATCTTGGGAGATCTTACTTGAAAGACTATCGTGACTATATCGTTTCCGATATGTCTTTTCCTGAGTAGCTGCTGTCTATTGTTTGGAGTGAAGGGCAACATTGTGGAAACGTGAAAAGTGACTTCCGCCCCTCTGTGACTTGCGACGACTGCGTGAGTACCAGTCGAATCCGTTCTAGTATCCAAACCAGCTTTAAAGCCTTCGTAACCTCGCAGTCTTATTCTTTGGCCTAAAGAAATAAACAAATATTAAATTAAATCATCTCTAACATCTCCAACATTTCTCTAAATTCTCTTTCAAAATATAATTACCGATAGTGTCTAAAAATTCGAGGAAGGCAGGACCGGCATTTTGATTATTGTACATTTCCTCTTCAGTTCTTTGTCCTGCTCGACAGTAAAGAACACCAATTTTGTACCTGCTGGTTAAACCATGTTCATCTACATTTGCGACTTCTGGTTCTGCAGTTGGAGTTCCGAGTCTCAAACAATTCATCTGAACCTCCGGGGCAACCAGCTCTAAAAGTTCTCTTGTCGGTAGCTTTCCTTGGGGTCTTATTCCTAAAGCCTCTTCGGGAATTGAACCTCGTAAAGTCAACAATTCTGTCGTTCGGACTATTATTCGATACTGAGTTCCATCTTTGCGAATACTAATCGCCACTGGGCCCAACTGTTCATCCATTCCGAACCAATTCTGGTGTTCTCGACCTGAGAATATAGATAGAATATATTATAGATCAAATTAATTTTGGGAAAATAAATTTCAAAAAAAAATAAAAGTCAGATTATAAAAAAGGAGATCTTACCAAGAAAATATCGGCGATAGTAGTAAGCACCATCGTCGACGCTCTCGATTGGCAAAAGTCGTTTCTGGAGAGGACAAATGTGTTTCCAGAGAGTTTCTCCAAGTGGTGGCTCCAGGACGGAAACTCCATAGGCCATGGGCGGCCTGTGTATGCCATTTGTGTTTTGACATCGAGTTAGTCCAACTTCTCTCTCACCCTCTCCTCCAATTTCGTTGCGGAAAAAAGGACAGGATTCGAGCAGGTCGTTACCTAAAAAGATTGCTAATCAATTAGCCTATTTCTCTTCCAAAAGGTGTTTTCTATTTTTACTTTTAATGGGAACATTTTTAAAGATAGAGGATAAAAGAAATACCTTTTCCATCTCCAGAATCTTCCTCAGGGGCCTCATCAGGAGTCGAGGACCTTAGGGAACTCGCTGCAGAAGCTCCAGTAGCCGTGTTTCTTCTTCTGGCTAAAAGTAAGCCTCTTAATTTCGCAGCGTATCCCAAATTAGCAGTGAAGGACTGACAATCGTAATGAGCAAAGGCCCTTCTTCTGTGTCTTTCCTCAACGTCTGCAGAGATGACGGGACTGGTGCAAGCTTCCTCGACCCCTCGAGGTGGTTTTCCACCCCAGAGTCGATTTAGCTTCAAACGAAGTTTAGGACTGCTTCCGGTTGGTCCACAAACCTCATCAGTGTCCGGCGATTGGACGTCTTGCACTCGACGCAAAAAATCAGAAGAAGGACTTCGCTGATCTGGTGGTCGAAAATCTTGTAGCATTGCAAAGAGATTGTCATTTACGGATACTGACTGTGCCACCACGTCGATACTTCCTGAAATAAAAAATCTGGATTTTAATAACATCAGGACAATTTTTAGTAAATTAATATCATTAATTTAGGAATAATATTACCATGAGAACCATATTCTCTTCTGAGGGGTGTTTCCGGTATTCGGGATCCAGGATCTGGGCTGTGGGGCAACTCCAGGCTGGAGTTGGATCTATGAAGGGCAATTCCTCGCCCCACTCGACTCATCGGCCCCCCATTGCTGGCCCCACCGTTCACCGGTAGACTTGCAATCATCTCTTCATTCTATAATATAAATTAAAATTTATAACTAGAGTGCATAGGAATTAAGTGATATTTTCTTCTAAATTACCAGTATATTTATTTTTTATTAGTTCGGTGAGGATTTTCATACTTAGCTGAAGGGCTCTTACTTTAATTAACTTACAATCATTATTATCATTACGAGATATATTTTCTGAACAGATTCTGGATTTTGTCGAAGAAAGTGGCAGGCAGGAGGTGTAAATTGAATATTTGATTAAGCTTGTTGTAAAACATGTATATTCCAAGCAAAGCAGGTACTTGGAGTTGAGTGTGTGAATATGCGAGAGCCTCAAGTAACACTAAACAAGCAAGAAGTATGTACTTAATTAAAGACATCCCTCCCTTTTCATCTTGAAAGTATATGCTTGGGCCCAGGTGTCCCGAAGGGAATACATGCGTGTAGTTCATTCCTCAGGAGTGCCCCTCTATCTGTTTATAACTATTATATATGCCTTTTTTAATTATGGCCTTTTCATTGTGACAGCTCTAGAAATTACTCTCCTCATTACTTACGAAAAGTATTTGGTTGAAGTTTCAGACTTCTAGTCTGACGATTTTTTTTAGATTTATTAAAATAAAAATATCAACAACAAAAAATTCTCAGTTTTCATTTCAAAATCTAAATTCAAGGGATTTTTAGGATTTTGAAAATACCTATTTCCTGAAATTTTAAGAGATTTGTAAAAGATATTTTGAAACTACTTTCGAACTTTTTAAATTAAATTTTCTTTTAAATTTTTAATCTTACTTTTGTGACCTTTTTCAAAACATTTTAAATAACTACAAAATTTGGATAAATCCCTTGAAATCTCTTTAATTCTTATTAAATCATTAAAAAATTGTAAATCCTCTAGAATTCCTACTAAATCCTTAAAATTATTTTAAATATTTTTAAAATCATATTACTTTTGTCAATTTCTGATAGTAAATAAAAATAAAAAAATAATCTTGAAAACTTTTTTGATATTTTTAATCTATTAAATGTAAAAAAAATAAAATAAAATAAAAAAAATTGGTCAGACTAGACGTCTGAAACTTCAATCCAATACGAAAAGTCAGTCAGAATTGATGATTCAATTTCACCTTTCTCATTATGATTCTTTAAGAAATGATTTATGAAAAATATTTAAGTATCCTTTCTGACGATAGTGGATTTCGTTCGTTTATTTTAACTGGATCTGAAACTGGTTCTCCGAGAGATTTATTTATACACTAATGTGGGAACAGAGATCTGATGATTTTCTGAGGAAAATTTATCGCTCGTTAGATCGATAGAGAGGCATAATGTAGAAGGTACGTGTTCTGAAAGAACGAGTATATAATATAAGACTCGCATAAGCGTGGGCCAATCGACAAGACAAGACGTCGCCTTGAAATTGAGATCGCATTATGCAGGTCGCCGCTACTTTTATACTCCACCTCATTTTTTTTTTTTTTTTAATTTTTCCTTTCCTCGCCAACCACAACTTCAAGCAACTTAACGGTCCCATACTGTATTTCACTCAAATTTAAGACCTTTGTCGCCCACTAATTGTCACTGGCAATTAGAGCTGATTCGAGAAATTTGATCTTTTTCTTAAATATCTTTCTTAAATATCTCTCCACTCGTCAGAATAAATAGAATCTTCACAAAAATATAAAAATAAAAATTGTGGCACATTTATATCCAGGTTGAATGAAAATTGTTAGTGGTTTTAACATTTTTTGTGGACAGATTTTTAAGACTCATCATTTGACTTTGTAAGCAGTATTTTTATTCTTTCGAGCTGAAGAAGTGAAAAAGCTTCCTTTTTTTATGTGAATTATCTGGAGCTGAAGTTGAAATTCTGGCAAAATATCGGACATACCGGTTTCATTTATGAAAAAACGGCAGCATCACGAAAGCAGAGCGTCTGTAACAATAATCTCGACGGGATATTGGGCCCTGGAGGTATTTGGCACGAACGCCAATGGTCAGAGACGTGGGCCCCTCTGCATTCCCTGCATTCCAAGCAACACTTTATTTCAAATACCGTATACAAATAACACCTTGAAATTTCAAATAGTCCATGTAAAAATTTTTAATTTATGTAAAATTGAACCACTTTAAGATGTCTCGTTTCGAATTTCTTTACTCCCAATATTTATGATGTTTATTTTTTTAATTACTGCATGTTATTCTTTCATACAGCCTGAAAGACGATAAGTGACTTACGTCAGTTTCTCTTCTATTATTCATTACTTTCGTAAGAATAAAAGGAGACTCTTATGCACCTTTCAAGTGTTAATCAATCTCTAATGCGTGAAGCTCCACGAAGAAAAAATAATGTCAAAGATTTACAGTTTGGATTCAGATCTGAAACATCTGGACACACTTTTGATGTGTTGGGATATTTCAAAATATCTCCCTGCATATCATTATAAACTACATATCTTTCTGAATTTCCTATCTTCATATTACAGGTAAAGATAAAAAGAAATAAGGAGAAATAAATTACCACCTAGTCTGTCTAATTTCCTTTTTAATTCTGTGTGTTCTCTCGCGTGAGGCGACGAATATATAAAAATCTCGTAATGATTTTATTTTTTTATCTTCTAAATATCGCCGAAAGACGATCTCGAAATCCTCTTCCTTCCTCTTCTCTCTCGAATAAAACGATCTTTAAAAAGAGAGACCGGATTCTTTCGATCTGAGTCACGAAAACCTTTCAATATATTATTCTCATAATAAAGCCATATATTTTTTATAAAATTTAGTATTTTCACCAGTAAAAATTCTCATTATGACACGTTTGTCCTCAAATTGCAACGCAGTCTAGAAAAAATTGATGTCATTTTATGAAAAACTTTAATAGAAAACAGTCACTTAGAAAAGCAATAAATGTTTATTATTCGTTGCATAGCAATCTGATATTATTTTTTACAGGCATTATATTTTATGTTATCGAGTTCAGTTTCTTTTGCAATATCGCGAAAACGTCACCGGCAATCAGAGTTTGATCGATTGATCGACTGCTATCTAATGGAGGTACGTATCAATTATATTTTCTCACCCTGCAATCTAATGAAAATTAAAGCCACGTCTGACCGCAATAGAAAATTGCGACACTAAAGTTATGCTGTTAAAAACATGAATAAATTTCGTTTTATGTTCTCTAAATCTTCAAAATTCAATTAATTCGACCAGCGTTTTATTAAATTTCATGTTTTTTATTAATTGTATTAATTTATTAGCCGTAATTTAAGTATCAAGAAATTTTGAAAAGCGTGTAAATTTTCTATCAGGTTGTGCGATTTTTATTTATATTTTCACAGTTCATCGGAGTTGACGGTTGGACACGCCTAACTTCCGGTACAAGCGGTCGAGCCAGCGACCATCGTTTGGTTTGGTTAACCGGATTTCAGGCTTGTTTCACTTCAATATGCACTTGGTAGATTTCCGAGGCTATTATTTAAAAATTCGTTTTTGTGGTATTGAATAACGATATTGACCACCCACTACTTAATCCGGAAATCCTGAAATCCAGGATTCTTCAAGCCTAAGATCCATATTTCATGATTCGAATTAACTGATGTGAAATTGTTTTGCACTTCGATCTAATCATAAATATCTTCTACATGATAAATTCCCCTATAATAAATGAAACCTGTTAGAAAAAAATCTACAGAAAACGGCATATGAATCCCGTAAAACCTGAATTCCATTTAAAATCTCAGAAGAAATTATTTAAATGTCGAGGATCACCTGAATCATCCGGACGCCACACAAGGAGACGTTTTTAAATACTATTTAAATACATAAATGAAAAGTCGACAAATAGTATTGGACTTATTTTCAGATGATAGCAGTCTTTTTGCTATTTTTTCGCAAAGTGAACTTGAACTGGAGTCGATCCAATAACCTTGAGAGAAAAAATGAGAAATTGAAAGTGACTCGAATTGAAGAACCTGAATAAGCTAAGATGTAGGAATGCGTTACAAATTGTCATAGTACATAATATAGTATCAACAAATCGTTTGACGCATAAGAGAGAAAGCACTAGAGCTAAGAATGGGATGGACAAGACTGGTTTCCAGTGTATCGGATTCTTCTGGTAATCTCGCGACCAGTCAGAGTCTTCTATTTTATATATATGACATGGCTGTGTAAGTTTTTATACATGTATGTGTATAAATGTGTGTGCCATACATTATATTATGTTCATGTTCATGGGAATGTTCGTTGTGCGTGCAACCACACGATGCGTATGAACGAACTTGCATGGTCAGGTGCATCTGACGATAGAGTAACATAAAGGAAAATGTCATCGATACTTTATTCCATCGTTATTAAACCTTTTAGTTAATTTTTAATGACCAAAAAAGTGCTTCTCATGAACTGGCTTGAAAAATGCTTCTCTTTCCACAAAACTAAAGAAAAAGAAGTCCAGAATTACAAATTAAATGAACCATTTTCTTGAATTTATGTCCGGATACTTTTTCAGGATTTTTTATTTTGTTCTTTTACTTTTGTTATAGTCGGATATCTGCTTGGATAGGTTTCACGGGTGGACTACTCGAAATACGCGAATATCCCGAGGCGAGGTTCATTTAACTATACAACAACCTCAACAACAATACTAGCTCGTGGCTCGGAAATAATTATTAATGATATATGAAAAGACATATATCAAAGTTTGTGAAATTAAAAAGACTTCTCAATATTGTAAGAAAAGACTTTCATTAACAGGGTGGCCACACGTGTGTCAGGGAAGTCAGGGAAATGTCAGGGAAAAAAAATTTGTCAGGGAAATGTGAGTATATATAGCAGTCAGAGAAAATAGAAATTGATCTATTAATAATAATATTATACGTTATTCTTTTTAACCGATCTTAGAAGATTTCCAAGGATTTCGAGGTATTATAAACAATTTCCAGACATTCTTTGAGATTCAACAGGTTTTTAAAAATTTCAAAACATTTTTAATCATTTTAAGGGATTTTAAGACGTTCTTAGGAATTTAAAGGGATTACAAGAGATTTTTAAAAAAGTTTCGGGAATTCAAAGAATTTTAAGCGATTTTAAAGTTTTTCGTGAAAGCTAAAGGATTTCAAACGATTATAAGTAATTGAATGAATAAGTAAATGAATGCTAAGGAATTTTAAGGGATTTCGAAGGTTTCGAAGGTCGTAAAATTTATAAGACTTTCAAGAAGTTTTCTATTAATTTAAGATATTTTTACGACTTTTAATTTTCTGTCAGGGAAATTTGTCTGAAATTCAGGGAAATGTCAGGGAAATTGAAAAATTGAATCTTGTGGCCCTGATTAAGATGATGTGAAAAGTAAAAATATAGAGAAAATGAACAAGTTCATGGAAATATGTAATGCGGAAATAGCGAACGAATAAGATAATTAAAGCCAATTAGAAATGAGATTATGGTCTTACTACATATGGGATCGATTTGCGTTTATGACTGACACGCGTTTCAAATCGATTACGCGCGTTGAGTATCGATCTTTCTCAATACGTGGATGTTGCGCAGGAAACTGCAAGGCGATTGTAGTTGTGGAGCAGATACTAGGTACTTGGTACTTGGTATAGTTGGTATGTAACTATGTACCTGTTGGTGATTTCGCATTCGCGGTGAAACAATTATTGCGAGACGGGTGTGGCTGAGAGCGCATTTTTCAAGCCTTTAATTACTGCAAGTGGCTGCAACGGTACGCAGAGGTACTGCAATAATGATATATAATGCGTACGCAAAGGAGATGCGCCTATAAACCTTTAGGAGAGAAGATTATGGCCTAAACGTGTATTCTCTCTTAAAAATAGAATTGTTTCCGTCAAACTATACCTCTTTTTGTAAAATAGTATTATGCCTATGCCAAAACAGATGTCTTTTACGCAATATATGTTATTATATACAAACTATTTTATGTTAGTAGTTACTTTATGTTAGTTAGTTAATAGTTATCCAGGGGACTAAAAATACAGTGCGATAGCAATTAGTTATTGTTCTTTCAACATGCCAAGATGATTTACTGGATTTATCATAAGAGCCAAACAACTTCGAAAAGCACTTTGCAGATATTATATTCTCTCTCAAGCAAATAAACTTCACATAACTCGTTTCCTCACTTAGTTTTTTCTATGCGAAGATTGTGTTTGATTACTATAGAAATGATTCAATAATTTTTTGTATACATGTCATTTCTATTCGCCAGAGGCACCACATTTCTAATTTTTTGTTCCCCTATACACACTCGCGGTTCCCGCGCCTCTTGAGTGACTACCGAGAATACAAATTAGAAAATTGCCAGCACATGGGAAAATTAAATCCTTTCGTGGATTTAAATCGTTGCGCATAAACAAGTACATGCACTGAATTTATAAATTTTCTCACGGCAGTGTCTTCTTTGCGACTGGGATTTTCACCTGAGATTCTGCTTGATAAAAAATACAAAAAAAGTGTAGAGTACGCCAAGAAGGTGTCAATTAGCTTGAATCACTCCTGGGTTTATTAATTACTTGTATGTTATTTACACTTATCTTTGAAACGATAATTAATATGGACTTACACGCATCTTACGTATAAATATAATTATAAAAAGATTAAAAGAATTATTATTTTTTAAGGCGTGATGTACATCTTTTCTGTATTCTACAAATTCCTCAAAGCATTCTCGTCCTTGTTTCAGAATTGAAGTGATTTGCTCTCGTTTCATGACCTTGAATTCTTATTAGCCATTGTGTTACAAATATTTTATAATTTGAGAAATTTGGATTAAGCACATTGCAAAATCTGTAATATACTCAATTTTTCAAACACTTCTCTTCTCTTTCCGCATAGATTATGTCCTATATAAGTCCCTTTATGTAACATACATTTTTACATAGAAGAGACAATTATACATTATATTTCAGAGCGAAAGTTACCATATATAGTACACGAAAGTGTAATTACTATTTTTATTGTTCCTAGTAACTAGTACTTTGGAATTTTCTCTCTAAAATAAAAAAAACAGCCTATTCTCATTGACCCACTCCCCAAAGAAAATAATCCGAGGCCAAAAGAGTCTAGTTTCAAAATCCCATGACTTTTCTCTTATTTTCTTAAACTTGCGCAACAGAAAAAGGCAATTAACATTCTCATTTGTAGAGAAGTTTGAGAGTTGTTATAATGAAAAATCCATCCGAAGTTTTCAATGACAGTGAGAGAGTTTTTTTTTTAATTTTTGCAATTAACGTGCCTTGATTTTACAAAGTTACACACGTGCATTTCATTTCAATTTGTTGTGAGAAAGGCTTAAAGTCGCGTGCGTTCTTACAACACTACACACATGCGCAGAATAAAGGAAACCTCTCTTTTCAAGAAGAATATTTCTTTAATCGTTTAATAGTCGAGATGGAAGGGACAAGGGACAACGAACCTATATAGCAAAACTGGAACCAGAACTTCTGGTTTTGTTTGTACGCAATGGATTCGAATACATATATACTTATATGCATGCTATGTGTATGTGTGAATTTACTATTGAGAGTATAGTAGAAAATACATGTAGAAATGTATATTACATGTATACACTTATATACACTTATACACTTATGCAGTAATAGCAATGAAGAAACGATTCTCGCAAAGTGACCACAGTTTCTTTTACAGTGGCTCACGAGCCTTCTCCTTCTTCAGACACCTTCCCCTCGGACACCCTGACCAATTCCCCATTTCCCTTCCCCTCAAGCCTTCTTCGATTCAAATCGTTCATTCACATCGTCCTAAGAGCAATTAAGTATCAGTCCAGAGCATGTATCAGTTGTTTAGCCAATTTTTTCAGCAAACTTACTCATCTTGAAATGATCCAAACAAATTTTATAACTGAAGGATTTTGGAATATATTGCACAGAAAAAACAAAGTGTAAATATAACACTGATGTAGGGTGTTACCCCAAGTAGTGGATACTTCGTACCCTACATCAGTGTTATATTTACACTTTGTTTTTTCTGTGTGGTCTTTCTATAATTATAAGACTTAATCAAATTGCAAATTCATATACTTAATAGTAATATATGAAACGCATTGTAACTTGATTCTTGAATAGAAGTACAAACCGTAGTTCAAAGAATTCAGTTTTTGCGTGGGCATTCGATTCATTACCTCGTATACTATTTACGAATAAATTTTCATAGACTTTACAAACCGGTCGTTGAACCCAGAGGCGCCTTTGTTCGCCTTACAGTTACTGTCAAAATAACTGTCCAGAAAAATTTATATCACGTGGAATTGTCTGATTTCCGCTCTTTTTGTTTTTCCTTCTTCGGCCCGACATCTTTTGCCGGCAAGATAATTTAGATAATAATGAAAGATGAAAGGTTGATGGGAAATTATTAAAACCATTGTGCATACATTTAAGTGCGTTATATGCGAATCGTATATCGCGTATAAAGATCGTTACGCGTCGTGGAACGACTTGTCTCACGCAGTGTTTTCGCGATGGGGATTACTTTATGAGGAACTTGTATGAAAACCGACATGGCCAGCTCGTTGACCTTCTTACGCCGACTTTAATCTACTCCATCCTGCTTCCATTTTAGATCTCCCTACAACACTGTAGGAAGTAATTAGAAAAAATGAAAATGAAAATGAGTCAAGCACAAACAATAAATGAATGCAATGCTTTTAGAGTTAATGTGCAGACTACACAGTTTAAGCAAAGGGAAGAGTAAATTTATGCGCAGCGAGCACACACGTATATCTGATTTCTGAAAATGGAATGCGCGGAGTCATTGCATCTGAATTAATTACCACGAGATAAATTTATGTTGTATTCATAATTCATAATCTATCTACATTCTATCTATCTACAAAATAAAATTGTCTTGTTTTTTTTTTTTTTAAATCTACATTCTCGCCAAATATGAATTTCCTGGAAGAATTATTGAATTATTACTCATTTAAGTAATTCAAGCTCGATATTAAAAGAGGGACAAGAAAATTGTAACTAATTTCATCCAAATTGAAATTAATTTGACGCAATTATATCGGGTTAACTGTACAATTTTTTTAAAATTGTATAACCGCCGTATTCGGTATATTCTGACAATTCTGGCCAATTGGATTGGAATGCGGGACCGCTGGCTGTACCAACGGGGAGATACTCAGAAGAAAGAAGAAAGTTGAGGGTCTGAGGAAGAAGAAGCGAAAAGGTCTGATTGTGCGAGTGTAAGTGACAGAAAAAAGGAGGAACCAAATGACATCTTTGTCGGCTGGTGGATGATTGTGACTCATCCAGTTACACATTTTTACTGCCTCTTTACGTCTTTAAAGCAGGCAATCGAGACGCACCCCCGCTATTTCCTTTGAAAATTCTCTCACCTTAAGTGTCTCTTTTCCTTACGTAAAGCGAGGCCCGCATTTGACGAGAATGAAAGGCACGAATTCCACAAGACCACCCTCAATATACCAATAATACCATAACTCAATATACCATAATCTTCAAAAAATGTCCTCAATCATTCTTTTTCAATCTTTATAATATAAAAATCTCTCTTTCATTCATGTGTCAATCTTTAAAAAACGACGAACACCTTTTTTCTTTGCGTTCGAAACGAAGATTGAACACTCTCCGAGTTTCTTAAATCCATTTTTAAGGTTTTACTCAAAATTGGCGCATGAAATATTCCCCAAATTCCACTTGAAATAACTTTCATTTGGTCGAAAATCAAGTAATGACTTAATTTCCTCTTATAATAATTACCACATACATCCTTAATTAGATTACTTCCCACTGATCCTGATACACAACAAGGATCGCTGAAACTGAATTTTGATGAACATGCAGAACTTGAGCAAAGCACTTGATGAGTCGAGTTGACTTCGAGAAGGTTCAGAGCAAACTGAATATCGAAACTGACAAATCTGAGTTAAGCGAGCTAACTTCTGTTCCATCCAGTTGTCTCAAGTTGGTACAGGAGATGAACTTGTCGTGACGTGTTTGTAAAGGGCAGGTGAGAGACTACAAAGTAATATTAGAACCAACCCTATATACATATATACATACTATAGAAAGTAAGAAAGGGAAAGGAGAGCTATTGATTGCAGTCAATCTAAATAAGATCGACCTTCAGAAAATTGCATCATTAATTTAATCTTAATTACTTAAGATAGGCTATTGTTTTGTTTTAAAGTCTGCTCATGATTCTACAAAATCACTAAACTATTTTAAAATTTGGGAAAGTAATCGCGGGGTTTGTATAAAAACCCGATTCAAACATGGTTCTTCTGAAGTTTTCTAATTGTAAGATAGTTCAGATCCTAGATTCCAGATAAAGGATTCTGGGCTCTGGTTGGGAAGGTATTTGAACAACAACTCAAGGCAGCTGTCGTCGCGATTATTTCCCCAGTGGCGTAGCTAGTGCCTCTTTTTTGCCCTTTTAGTTGAGAAATAGCGAAGTCACTTCGTTTCTAGCATGCTAGCAACGATGCATCGTTGCTAGTATAGAGAATGGCAGGTGCATCTTAAATGCAAGTGAGATTTAACATGTGTTACGAGAGAAATGGACCATTCTGCATTTAACAGGATGAGTCACTTGTCTCTGGAATTGTTGGAGAACATGCGAGATATATTCCTGGTACAGAGCTTCCAGATTAATTTTAGGATTTCATATTTACGAGGCGAAGTTACTTCACTAGTTTATGATTACTCGAACATATTTTACTCGAGAAATATTTCCTGTAGTATAAGTTGAATATTAATGCTCGCCAGCAAGACACCAGTCGCGCCACTCCCCCACTACTGAAACTTTCCCCACTATCGAAACTTCCCCCACCTGTCTGACTAGCAAAATTATGCAATTATTGATACTGTAGATTTTTCTAAATACTTTCACTCGGCTGATGTTGAAAAAACTTACTCAAATAATTTTCCATCGAATTGCAGCATAAGGTATATTATATTGTTGTTGCGAAAAAATTTAATAGACATGAAGGCTCGCATTTCTATCCTCCCTCTCTCTCAGAAGCCATAAAAGGAGATTAGACTGCTTTATTTCAAGCTGAGCTCAACATTATACATTAGCCTAATACCATATTACCATTCACTCGACGACTATCTGAATTTTACGTCTTCGTAAAGATTTTATGACTAACTTGTTTGATAAAGTCGAATCTGGTTTCGAGACTTTGGATAATATTTATAATACTATATTGTTAGAATGTGAATACTCACTTGAATATGAATAATTGAATATTCTTAAATCTTTCTTGCAAGACAAATACCTTTAAGTCCGTTTGTCTTTCAAGAAAGGATAATTTCGCAATTTATAATATAGTTACTCTATGCTGGGGGAGTAGCAAGTAACATTTAAAGACGAATATGGTCTTGAGGGGTCAAATTTAAATGTTCTTTGAAGATCACCATAATGGAGATTTTCACACACGCTCGTTTCACTGAAACTGTGGGAAAGTGCTAGAAAAAAACTACACGCGTCGTTGACTATGACAAGGAAAGGGATTAGGGGAATTCGCGTTTTCCTTTACAAAGCGCATATAACACGCCTTTCAATGCGATATATCCTTCCTAGCATTCTCTCCTTTTCTCAACTTTTTGTTCCTCGCAAAAGAGAGATCTTTTGCGATTATGCAGATGACAATCATTAACATTCGTATTGCTCCAGATGCATGTGGTGTCAGCTATTTGCATGTTAAATTAGATCCGCCGTAAATTATACTGCTGTATATTTAAACCTTTTATTAAAAAATAAAAAAAGACGTATACGACAGAGACTACACTGGAAAATAATTGCACAAACACTTTTACTGCTTAGGTTGCATTCGACAAATCGCGAATTGAAGGCGAGACGCTCGTTAACATTTTTCCGCGGTTAGTGAAATGTGGTTTTATTTAGTTATAGATTTGTCAATAAATTGCGCATTTAAGTTCCGAAACTTAGAGAAAGAAAATCTTAGAATTTAAATTGGGCGTCAATTATATTATTAAAAAAATATATCGGTCGATATATTTTACAGGCATCAGAAATTGTTCCAACTCAATCTGTTTATTCGGTTTTCGATAATCGCCAAGAAACGCTTATCTTGCGAATTCAAATATTGACTGAAGGAATCAAGAGTAACGACCCCGTTAATTTTTGAATGGCTCGCTGTTTTGATAAAATCGGTTGAACAGATTTGAATGCCACTTTTATTTCCGCGTGATAAACTCTGCAAATACATACGAACTTTCGCCGATCGATAAACGAATCTGAGTGAGGAAATGTGTCAAAAGAACTGCGATAAATATAAAACTAACAATGTAAGAGAGGTAAAAAAAAGTGAAATTCTCTATAGATATTATTTCTCGATCATTAGAAATTCATTTTCGACTTTTGACCAAATTGTTATAAGATGCAATTCTGAGAGGGAAATTCATCTGTGAATGAATTCATTCTTGTGTGCTTTCGAAAGCAGTTTCACCCAATTAAAATTAAAGGGATCAAAGTGGCACAAAAGATGCATAAGCAAGCTGCGATTGGTCTTCCGGAAATTCAACCGCAAATTTAAATTCCTTTGGACTGCGGGCGAGCAGGCGCTGAGTTGGAAATTCCATTAGTCTTATCGCAGAATCTCAAACCCTCCTATATTACATTTAGGCCGTCAATTATTGTTCAAAACTAAAGATAATTTTATAATTTGAATTCAATTGGAATGACCAACGAAATTATAAAAAATTTGTTTTGCCAAAACAATTTTCATCGCACTCAGTACTGCAAAAATCATACTCAAAAGTAAGAAGAGATGATCAGACGATAAAACTTTCTGGATTTAATTAAAAACTTCTTGAGTGCAGTCTGAGATGTAATATTCGAATCTAGCTAGACTGCTTTATGAATTCGAAACGAATCTTTAGAGTTCGTCACGAGACTCGCGTAGAATAATTATTTTAAGCTTCCGATTGTATAATAATATAAAAAAAAGAGGCAATCTATCTTGAGCAAATATTTGAATTGACCGCATAAATTTCATCTTCTTTGAGAATTGTGACAACTCTTGTTTGATGTATATAGAAATATAATCGAGTATTTGTATTTCAAGGTAAAAAATGCATACTTTTTTACGTCAAGAGGAAAAAAGACTCCCCGGGGGTTTAAAAGTAGGGAAATTAATTAAAAAGCAGGTACTCTTTTTCTTGAAATGTCACATTTCATTCCTAAGTAGATGTGCATCTGCTGAGGATCAACATCATATCGCAGCTGGATATCTTAACGACGCTTACTGTTACTTCTGATACTTTCTACCAATGAGAGAGTATAAAAAATGATAGGGGAATTTAAAGAAAGTATTGCATTTAAATTTGGCTCCAAAAGTCAAATTTTGAAAATTCATATTTGTACTCACAGAGAATTTACAAAATTGAAGATCGCAGTTTTTACTCACCTGCAACAAAAAAAGACCGGAGATTAGTATAAAAATAAGTTTATAAAAGTAGACAATTTTTATTTTTAAGCGAACGTCTTGTTTGTTTTGTGTGATTTACAACCACTTTTCACACCGTAAAAAAGTTGAATGAGTTCTTTTTACAAATGTTTCATTATTCGTTGTTATTAAAACGATAAATCGAGTTTGTTTTCTTATCTAGATCTGATTAGATAAACTCAGCGTTTTTATATCTCTGGAAATATACAGAATTCTGTTGTGGTAGACATTGTAAAACGAAGGAGGTAATGTTGTGTTTGGGTTCTTTGCCTAAGTCAAGATTCATGTGTTAATAACGAATTTGAAATTTGTGTGAGAAACTGAGAAAGACACTTTTAACACAATTATATAAAAATCTATGTAATCAAATGTTTTGTCAAAGATTTTTGACAATTTACTATTAGATAAAGAATAGTCTACTCGAGGACAAAAAAATGTAGGGGTCAGGTTCTGAGTTCAGCAATCATCAATCCCTGTAGATGATGAACCCTCTATCAATATTATGTATCAGCAGATGTTAGATTCAAACAAAGGGCAACTAGTAACATGACCCTTTCTATTCAAAACCCAGATTTCTCTAGCATCTAAAGTTCAATACTCTTAGAGTCGGTTAACATAAAGTTTGAAAGTGGATAAATAACATATTCAGCTGAAATTCGGGGCTTATTGTCGATTTCGTTCAAGTTTGGTGGTACATAGCGATCAGCATCATTGATACTCGTAAATCGTATCTTACTTGTGCTACCAACCGAATGCACGTGGTTCGATTTGTAATGCTCGCGTAGGTGTGTTCTCGCCCTGGAGAGTCAGACTAAACAAAGGAAGGCTAGACTGCCTAAGCTTACGAACAACTATAGCGTATTACATGCTTTTATGAATGTGTTCGTCTAAATGAAAATGTAAAGTTATGTATTGATGTAGGTACAACAGACCAGTCTCGAGACCACAATATCTTTTATCTATAGCCTTCCTTTCTGCTCCAAAGCAAAAAGTCAATGGTTGATATCACAAAGAGAGAGATATAGAGCGAGAAGTTCTCCACAAAAAGAAAACATTACTATTTTTTAAACAGAAACTAGAGATTAAATTGCCGTGAAGTTAAATTCAACTCTCTTCGTGAAAGACAAGAATTACATTAGTTCAGAACGGATTAGGCCAGTATGTAGGAGTCAATGTGTTTAATTATATGATTCCTTTCACTTCTTAAAAATACTTTACTTGT
>CAJFCO010000046.1:5962993-6026694 GCA_904066015.1 Synergus gifuensis
CAAAAAGTGCGTTTAATCCTTGATCACGAGTGCTAACTTTTTAACACAATGAAAGCAATTTAATTAAATTGAGAGTGCCAGATGGTGCCACAACACTGATGGGACAATTAGCATACTTATTAATGAATTTTTGGTCCAGAAGAGTCATCAGACGAACATATGTCGATCAAAACGCGAAATGGAACACGCGGTACGTTCACATGTCAACAGCATATGTGAGTCCATCCTCTCTCTACTCCCCCCCCCTTCTCTCTCTCTCTCTCGCTCCTTTTTTTTACATACACTCGTCACGCTTTTTAACCCGTCCCTTTGTCCAGCTAGTGGCTGACTGACTTTCAGCTCATTGTTTATACAGTGAGAGCTGCTATCGAACCACCTTTGTCAGCTCGAAATAAATGCACATCAAGCGTTTGATCGTTTCCCCAAAAAAAGAAAATAAATAAAATCCCAGGCACACAATAAACTCATACAGAAAATTCAGTTAAATTTTATTTTCTAGAAAACAAAAATTCAATGTTTTGCTATTCAATCTGCTATTCATACTTCGCACTGAAATTTGAAGTGGAAATTTTATTTTCTCTGATGGGAGCATTATTTCGTCGAGACACTTGGTTTAAAAAATTTTCCGAAATTACTATATTCAATTTCTTGGATCCCAGAAGAGATAAATTTGTTAAATGCTGGTTTCTCATTATACGCGGACGTTACTTATTATCACATAAAAGGGAGGAGGAAGCCTCGTAAGATCACACACACATGGAATTTGCGAATACGCAATACGCAAAGCCAATGCTCCTTGCTGTTTATTTTCAGAGAAGATTAAGAGCCTCTGGATCCCGTACTACGTTCTCTCTTAGCAGCCTGTGAATCGAATGCTGCAGTTTAACGGTCAAATCTATAAATATCTTAACCAAGTCCTTGCTCTCGGGAATGAAATACGATTTTTCGGGAAATAAGTAACATTACACGTACTTATACTTCACGATTCGTGAGACAGTTCCGCCATACTAGAATTCTGCTCAAGATCCATTAAAGGGGAGAAACTTGTGATGTAAATTCTTACAAAACCGGATTGCATTATCCTCGGGATCCTCTGTTCTATTGTAAATTTAACGACGCGGGAAACGAGGTCGAAAAACTACTCGCATAAACACGTGTCAAGAGGTGAGTGTAAGAAACTAATTGCTTTAAAAGTTAATGGAATACATAAGTACACTTATACATAAGGCCACTCTTCTTTAAATTGTTTCTTTCACAGAAAAATAAGTATTGTATTGTGACTCCAGGGTAACTCTTTAGTTTTTTGCAGGCCATAATATGTTAGAAACTCTCAAAACTAAATATATGACTTTTATGTCGTTTGTATCATACTTTTTAAATAATTTTTTTAATGATTCTGCAGCTGACACATAAATGACGTAACGGTACATGTATGCTATAGAATAAACGAATAATAGTCAGCTGAAATCAAATTTCAACGAAGTGAAGAGGATCTCACGCTTCTTGGTAATAAAACGAGTCATATGTACCCACGCGGTAATCTCGTCGCCGAAGATGCTGTCTACGTAGGTTAACCTCGACCCTCTAGTGCCTTCGGTGGTGCGCATCTGAGAATAAGGTGCAGTTGCAGTTGTAGAAGCATTGTATTCAAATATCTGAGTACCAATATACAAGATCTTTTGTACTATTCAACAATTTAACAATTCAACTACACAGTAATGTACACTGTCTCTCTCGCGCTGTTTCGACTAATAAGTAGGCGCAGCATCTCTTCGGCATCTCTTAATCTCTTTATTATACTAAATTCCATTCAATGATTAACATCTGATTCTACAAAAGCTTCAACGACAATCAGAATAGGATTTGAGCAATGAAGAATTGCAAGAAACAAATCCTTCCATACCAAATCAAGTCAAAATTCAGGAATGCGTAGGCAGGAATGCAAATATGCTTTTCTATCGGAGTTGTTGCACTTTCAACAACACTAACTTATTCGTGCCATATCCGGTTGCAGTAAATGGAGTCACGATCAGTCCGATAATCGATTCCGGTTTATGTAACCAAATATATACTTAAGTCTTAACATCGTGCGTTGACCCTTGGACACTAGTGTACTAGAATACTAGATAAAGACACGTTTAACGTTTATGAACTTGGCATAGGGCCACTCGATGTACCTCCCGCTGTGTGACTGTCGTTATCCTGCTTTTGGCCAAGGGGAGTCGTAAAGATTTGATTTATATGAAGTTCATGGCGATACCTAATGAAAAATTTAGCTGTCTATTAAATCACGAAAAAAACCCTCATTCGAGATTTACCTTCTTAGGTAATTAATATTTTCTTTTTAAACTCTTTTAATTCTTTTCGATTTTCAATTTCTTTCTATTACTTTCATTCCAATTTCAAAAGTGACAGTTTTACATGAATAGCATATATCCGGTAAAGAGTTACGAGTTACATGCCCCGGAAACGAGACGGTTGAAAAAAATGCGACGGTCGAATATAACAACCTGACATTTCCGGCCCGAAACCTCTTTTACCGCTTCAGCGAATATGGGTTTCATATACACACTGTTCCTCCACCTTCAATCGAAAAACAATAGTACCTGCGTAATTCATCCATCATTCTATCATTATTTTCTCAATCTTGATAAACTAACAATGAATCAATATTAAATCTATAAAATACAAATAAGATAATTATAAATCACGATTTGCATTGTATTTTAATATGAAAAATTGCAATATATCTCTGATCATTGATAAATATTAAATATTCAGATTTGCATCTGCAAAAAGAAGATCGTAATCCAAGCACTGTCGTAGCATATGATTGCATTTGTGTGGGTGGTGTCGAGTGGGCGAATGTGTTTAGACTTCGGAGATGATCTGTGAAGTATCGCATGAGTTAACTAGAATTACAAAACAAAGCCACTCAGTCTCACTCGACACGAGTAGCTCTTCGTAAATCGTAACTAGTTCACTATACCACGAGAATTTCTATAAATTTATGCATCATTAACCACAGCGATTAAAAAAATGGAAAATGGAGGCCTAGGCTGGATTACTTTATTGTAAAAGATAAAAAGATCACAAGAAGGAACTTTTTTATTATAGTAGAGGTTATTCGTAAAACTCCCACATCCCAATTGAAATAAACGATGATACGAATCGCAAACTCAATGAATGAAAGCTAAGCTCATGATTCGTACAAACAATAAATAAAACTGTTACATCCTATTGGAAATGTGAATGCGAGGAAGACACTCGAAGGGTCAAGAGGACTCTTCCCGTCTCGATAACATTTTAGTCCCTACATAACTTTACTCTTGCACTTACTTCACTGTTTTCTTCCTTTTTGCACAAAAATCCCAAACCTCGCAGGGGTTCAAGAATAAAAGAAGACTACAGTAGAACCATGAAAAAAATATTTTTACGCTCTCAAGTCACATGGAGTCATGGCGTGAGTGAAGTGATTCCAGGTCAAAATTCTAACTAGGAAAGGACAAGTCAAAGGAAATAAGGATCGCCAGCATTGCGGGCAGATGTTGCTTGGAAAAAAGTCCCTGCGAGGCGAATCTATGGAATTTCGAGGTCCGGCCGTGCTCGCCAAACACCTCGGATTCTCTTCGAGCAGATGCTTGAAATCCCTTTCATACATCGAGGCACGTTTCCAAAATTCAACATATCAAAACACTTGAAGAAGGTCAGAAGAATTTCCCTTTTTGAGCCTAAATCTCATGAACAAATGTGCCGGTCATTTTCATTATAATAGGTTCATTCATTAAATAACTTGTTTAATGAATAAGTCCTATTTTTAGTACTATTTTAACTATTTTTTGGATAAATTCCATATACTATTCGCAGAGAGCTCTAAAAAATTAATTAACCATAATTTGCTAAAAAGTTCTATGTCCAGGAAACCATAGATCACTACTGACCTCGAGACTTGTTCTCCCACGGTAACTTTGACTCTCTTTTGCCGGGTAATTGTTGTGGTGTGTTAATAGTGGAAGTCACTATTTTTCACAAAGAAGACACTTTTTTTCCTTTTATATCTTTAAGAGGAAGGTAGGCACATAAAGAAAAACGATACAAGAAGCGACTTTAGGTTCTCTACCCAGTGATCTGTGATTCCTCCGCGTCGAATATTTTGTGGTATCATTTGCACTTCAAAATACTTCCTTTCTTCCTTTTTCCAGAAGTCAAGATCAAAACTAACCGGCTTGCCGGTCAGTTTTGATCTTTCGTTCTTTATCCTTTAAATTCGTTATTACGCCAGATAAATGCGGATTTCTTTGTTTCTTCAAAATTGTTTCAACATTTTTTTTAAATTATCCAATCTTCTTTCACTATAATAAAAGGAAGAGGAACCATCAATTCCTGAACCTGGGAAACTGAGAATGTCTACAAAAATCTGAAATTCTCTTTTGATGAGTGCACTTGGGGAATTCTCTTTTGTACTTTACGTAAACGTAAACGTCTTCCGGAGGAACGAGTTTTACGGCGATTTACGTCTCGCTAGGAGGCTTTGAAAGTAGTTAGCATGAATTCGAGGATGCGCATTGCGTAATGTGGTTGGAGGTAAAGAAAAATACAATATATTCATGTGTTCCGCTTCGAACAGCAGAAGCTTCCTTATCTGAGACGCTAATCTTTCTTCAAGCGATACACTGGAACCAACGAAAGGTTCGATGTAACGATTCGTGTCCGGTTTATAAGCGTGGTGAGCATGGTATATTCAAAATTAAATATTCTATTCTCTAGAAGTCTATACACCCTAGTTTCCTGAATAAATCCACTTAATTAAAAAACAACAACACATAGCTAAAACAAAATAAAGCATTCTGCTTTAAATTAGACATTTAATGCTCATATTATAAAGCTAGTTCAATAATAAAATTTAATTAAGTGCCTGTTCACTATCTTCCCGTGCTAGAAGTGATAAGTTCATTAACGATATGTTCCCTCTCAATATGCGTAAACTTTTACATTCAATGATTATAAGCCTTGAAAGTAGGGCGTACGATTGTGATATTTAGCAGCTAGATAAAATAAAAAGGAATATCGCCAAGTGTTATGATATTATCTACGATGGTATCAACGCTTATTAAAGTCGTTCCGCGAAATTACAGCGCATCACTTTTGTTCTGTAACAATGAGGATTTATCTTCTGATCTTAAGGTCGTTTATACTCGTATACAAGTAACTGACAAGATAAAGAAAAAGAAACAAAACTGCTACTCCTATAACTGTTTTCTGTGATTGGCTGCACTTGATCCATCTCCTACCTATCATATAGGAATTATAAGATCGTAACTCAAAAGGAAGATTCATGCTTGTTTTGCAATGTCACTTTACTTTATAATTTATTGTCAAACTCAATGTGATTGACCTTCGAAGATATAGCAAACTCTTTTTCAATTCAACTGCAAATGCCTTATAATTCAAGTCCTTCAGAGGGGACTTTTGCTATTTTCAATTTTAAAGATGAAAATTGACGAATACCAATAGCTCTATGATTTGTATGACAGTTACGTATGATATCATAAGCTTTATTATTACAATTCGCTCCTTCCTGACGGAAAAGAATGATGAAGCGTGTAAAATTTCACAATGCGATTCAGTGATCAGTGCCATGCTGAATACGCGCTTATCCATATTGAATTGATGACTATAATACACACACACACACACACACACACACACACACACACACACACACACATATATATATATATATATAAATAAATAAAAATAATGGGTACCAATCTTCTCTTCTGAGTAATATCAATTCAAGAAACCATCTCTCGAGAATAACTCCACGATTTCCGTTTAAATCTCTGAGGACTCAAATGAGAAAAGTAAAGTCATCGAGTGCCCGTCAATCGAAGATCTTCAGAACCACAAAAAGAAATCGAAGTAACCAAAAGTAATTGAGTAACCTTTTTAGGACTTCTCTACGTACTATATCCAAACAAAATTCTATTCCACACCTGATAATACATCAATATTTTCTTGAGACATTTGATCTCGTAGTTCATTTAATATTTCCTAAACTAATACATCTAAAATTGATTTGATTTCTTTTTTATTAGGCAATGCCGATACTGTGACAGAGAATTTTTCTCTAATCAAGAGCGAAAAGCTTTGAAATATACGATAAAAGTTGAGAGTGAAGGCATGTTACAATTTCAGATAAGATTTGGGAGTGAATTATGGAGGCTTTATTGTGTTCGAGGACCCACTTGCGGAATGAAGACCCGTAAAGAAGACCCGAACACCTGCGTGTAAATTACCATCGGAGTCGCAACAATCCGGAGCAGCTGAAGCCCGAGTGGTGTGCAAAAGCGAAGCACTTCGAGACTCAAACAATTTAAACGATTAGCCCCATGAATCTCATGCACCTAGTGCTCAACCTCCTCACGATTTCAAATTTGCAGTGATTTTAAATCCTGAGATTTAAAATTTAAGATTTTTGCAAAAGTATAACTTTTGAAGAAAATATGAAGAGTCCTGATTCACATGAATGAAGAAAATGAATAAATAGTATATATATGGAATGACAACAAAGTTACGGCTGAGAATTAATTGAATGTGATTTTTATAATTTGCGAACCACGCCTGACTGGTTTTCTCTGGAGACTAGATATTCTACTGACCCTCTCGCGGCATGAAATAGAAAGGCTCTGGGAGGACACACCGGAACTTGTATGAACGCATGAGTACATAAACCTGCCTACACGTAGTACGTATCGCGATATTACACGTGACCCAGAATCGAACCGGGACGGTCATTATACATAATCCGTAACGTTTGTATGACTTCGTCATCGTCAAGACTGTGATTCAGGGATTAAGATTGCCGAGCCACCCGCATTATATACACATTACTACACATCAGTGTACACATTGCACACTTATTGTTCAATTGATGTAGGTGGAAAATACATCAGCGCATGACAATGCATCTGAGCAGTCACAAGTGTGAGAAAAACCTTGAATTACCCCAGGATTAAGTAAGCACAAATGGCATTTATATAATCATTTTATAACAGAGAGGAGATTTAGCCCTATTTTAAATGGGGCTCTGGTCGGGATTTCTATTTTCAATAAAAATATTTTAATAATATAAATACTTAGACATTGGCATTAGGCATAGGTATTCCCACCTTAAAAGAATGTAATAAAACTCAGATATTGTTGATAATGAAACAGGGATTTCCATTTTCCACACTTAATTATTTATGAAAATATAAAGATGGTTAGATTTAAATATTGGAAAATTAACTAATATTCAATTTCTTGATGTCAAGTATTTTTATACAGAGTAAAATTCCGAAGACATTTTAAGAGTCGAAGTAGGTATTCTTCTGAAGCCTAGTCATCCTCCCATTATATCTGCATTCAGAAAGGCATCGATGAAAGAAATGAGAAAAATGAGAGAAAGGAAAGGAGAGTGAAAGAGAGCCCATATTTGAAAGTAAAGTTAGTAAAGGACAGAGACCTAGGAAATATGGGATACGATACGAATACGTATTCAGATACTTTGTGGAGGTTAACGATGAACGGGGGCTCGAAATGCCGTTATTCTCTTGCTTCTTGCTCCCTGGGCAAAACAAGAAAGATGCAAGGACTTTCTTCCTTTCTTTCTTGATTCCCAATTTTTTTTTTATTTCAGTTAGTTTCTTCTCCTTTTATTTCACTTTGTGCTACCGAGATGGGCGTTCAATCGCCCCTGACCCACTACAACCCGCTTGGAATATCGTGGGCCTTAGGACCCTGAGATCAGGTCAACAGCGATGGCCGACGATCAAGCAGATAAAATCGTCTATGTACTAACGAGACGTAATAGCAATTCTCGAGACGTGAGACGAGCTCCAGCAGACAATAAAGCGAGACAAACTGCCTCTGATTGAAAAATAAAATTTGTAATATCAAAACTCATATTGAGATATAAAATTAGGTCAATATCTAAAAAATTAGGTCAATACCCAAAAAATTAGGTCTCCTTTATATTTGTTTTAATTTACATGTAGAAATATTCATCACATTTTTGGGGGCATGGAGATTCGGCTGCGAAATTCGAAACCAAAATTCCGGGGTAGGATTGTACGTTTGTGCATTAGTTTTGGCTACTTTTGCTCTTTAATCCTTTCGACAAAACGCACCTGCATGCACTCGAATGACCCCTGCTGCATTTATATATATATAATACGTAGCAAGCTGACTATATAACTGAACCCTTAACAGTTTAACACTTAACTCAGCTCTATACAGTATACACTACATGTCGACATAGGGCTTCAGCTGCTGAGATGAAAAGAAAAGAGCACGAGGTTGGTTTCGCAAATCAAAAGACACAAAAGTCGAAATTGCCATTTGAAAAGTATCCATTTTGTACTGAAGAAAAATTCGTTAGTGACAAAAGCTCCTGAATTTCAATTTATGCAAGAACAAAAATTCTGAAAGTGATATTCAAATAAATCTATAACCGTAATAACTCAAGGGCGTTAAAGACTATAAAGAGCCAATTTCGCCTTCTGTTCTGTTCGGAATCTGTAACCCCGTTTCCCATCACAGCAGTTAACTTTTCTCGGTAGGATGTAATATACGACAAAACACGACGTTAGTTCTCGCCATGAGGAAACATCGTGCGGGGGATTTGTTATTTACAGCCCTTCCTCCGAGTTCTCGTTAAACTTACTCACTACACTTGTATAATGTATATTGTATACCGATCGCAGCCAAGAGAGGATGATAAACAGGATACACATTTTCTTCCCTGATTCTAATCTCGAAGAGCAATTACAAACTGGAAAAAGCTGGTGTTTCTCATTTACATGAGGATCTTCACAATAAGCTATCAATGAATACAATTTTTTGATTGGGTTGAAGTTTCAGACGTCTAGTCTGAACATTTTTTAAAAATATTTATTACATTAAGAATATTAAACACAGTTCGTTAAAAACATTGTATTTTTATTTATTTACTAGCAAAAATTTACCCAATTTTTCCTGGGATTTGAAAAGATTTCAAGTGATGTTTAATGATTCTAAGTAATTTCAATGGATTTCAAAAGAATTCAAGAGAGATTAAAGATTTTCAAATGAAATTCCTTAAAATTAAATGAAATTCTTTAAAATCCTCTGTAAATATATCAAAATATATCAAAATCCCTGAGAGGGATTTTAAATCATTAAAATATCTTGAAATAGTTGAAATATCTTTAAATTTCTTCCAACTCTTGAAAATTCGTTAAAATCAGTTAAGATGTTTTGAAATCTTGTGAAATCCGAAAAAACCTTTTAATAACTCTTTTAAAAATCTCTTTATATCCCTAAGTTAATGGTTTTGGAAACATTTTTTGATATTCTTAATCTAATAAATGTACAAAAAAATAATAATAAAACGCTCGTCAGACTAGACGTCTGAAATTTCAACCTAATAACTTTTTGCTATTCGATAAATACTTAAAATGATATTTTTCATATTTTCGACTGGTGGAAAGAATCAACACACAAAATTGCATGAAAATTATATGAAATAATACTGGATCCGAAAGATTCATTATGAAGATCCAAGATGGGGTCTCGTGTGCCAGGTGACATTTGTTCCAGAGCGAGTTGGAACTATTGATAAGTTTACCTGCAGTACGTGCTTTACAGTTAGTCACATGCTGTGCTGTAACAGTATATTTGCGAGGACAACGTAAAGGAAATGAGTTCAGTGCTTGCAGGATGAGTTAACGAGTCGCCGGATGTGAATTTAATTAATAAATCATTTTCTAACTTCACCACCTTTCAAAAACTGGTTATTTCTCATCAAAATGCTAAATTAAAATCAAAGGAAGATCAAAATTAAAATCAAACATGACAAGCATAGAAAAGTAATGTATGATGTATATTCTTATTTTGAATGACAGAATAAAGTTTTCTTAATCTTCTCTTTCCTAAAACTAGAACCAGAGTCAAAAGAAAAAAGACGCAGAAGTACCAAAGATATTTTTCTACCCTTGTTGAATCTATCTAAGGATTTACGCCCTCATTTTCGGCCCCAAAGGACAGATTCTGATCCTTTACAGGAACCCCTTATCCTTCGCATTCGTGCATTGTTTACGCGTGAATAGTCCGCGTACAAAGGATGCAATATGAGCGCATTCCTGAGGCGCGAAGCGCACCCGACATCTGAAGTGCTGAGGGTGCATATTTTAATCCTGACGTGAAAACTTCGAAGAAGTCTCGAAACCCTTCCCGACAGTTTCCTTACTCACCGGAAAAAATGAAACTCAGACGTAAAGTAATTTTTTCAACTCGAATTTCAATCGAACTAAACTTTATAAATGTATCGCTGACTTTATTTATCTTTGGAGGAATGTTCAAATTTAGCAACGATTTCTTTCCGGGAAGTGAAATTGTTTTCGATCATCTATTTTAAGCTTCAGTTGCGCGTTATTTCATTTTTAAATCCAGAGCCATCAGTTTATTAAATATTTATTCGAAACTACATAGATTGTTGGTTTAGCATAAACGATTTTTCAACCAGTTTCCCAGACAAATAAGTAAAAAACCCATTATGAGAAAGAAGGGGAAAAGACGAGTCATTCTTTGACTTCTTTGCAACTTCTTATTCCATTTGATGAACTATTTCTTGGAATCGATTCGCGAATTGCAGGTTGTCTGACTCATCTTCTGACTCAGAGTGCAAATCCGAGCCCCAATAACTATCTTGAAGAAAGGATCAAGGATCATCATCCTTTACTTTGCTAGGGAACGTTTTCAAGGATTTCACGAAAATAAACAATTCTACTTTAGAAATTCCAAATTAAAATCAAGCCGAGGGGACACGATTCTAAATATTTACGATTGCAAATTGAATCCTTCAGATGGAGAGATAAATAATAAATTCTTACCTTAGCCTAGAGAGCGCTTATTAAATTCAGGCAATTCAGCTTGGAAAAACACTTACCTGAAACAAATAAGAAACAAAATTATTAAATCAAGCTATAAATTAATCAAAAATCAAAATTAATCATTAATCAAAACGAAGATAATAGGAAAATATTTGTTATATATATATATATATATTTAAGAGTAATGTGTATGGTTTTTGCGAGTTCAGGATGAAATCTCCCGTTATGGAGAAGTTTACTTCTAAAGAGCTATTTTATTCATTCTCACTTGTCTCACATATATTTTCTCACAATAAAATATTTAACTGAATCCAGTGAATGGTTTTCCACGCATATTGTTTATTTAAACGATCCGCGTTCTATAGACTTCTGTAATTGACCTGCGAGACTCAAAGACGATCAACCAATACAAAAGAGCTCGTGTGGTCGTCCCTGCTGATCCAGAGGTCAATCACCACATCCGGCTTTAATTAATATCGCTCGCGGCCTTTTTAAGAACCCATATCCTGCCTTCAAGAGAACAGACAATGTAGACTCACGACAATTGATTTTCCTTTATCAAATTCAAAGATACCGACTTTTTCTTTCACAAAAGGAAATTTTGTGGGGAAAATAGGTGGAAAGCATTTAAAATGTTTTTTTAAGAAAAAATTAAGAGGCCAGTCTGGATTTTGCTAAAATTTCTCCTAATACTATTTTCCAAATGTAACTGAAGAGACATCTTCTCTATAATTATGAGATTTTAGAAAATGTCTCAAATCCAGTTTAACTTGTCTAGCAGCTTGAACAAAAAATTATTTTCTGCTAGAAAAAGAGATCTTGAAGGGAATACATAAAGCGAAAGTTCATTTTCTCCTGGAGAAGAGAAAATGACAAATAGAGATCGAATTTTCACTTGAATCTTGATCCAATTACGATAAGCAACTTGGAAATGCTATATCTTATGCATACATTATATAAAATACAATTTCTGTAATTTGAATCAGAAAATAATCTCGAGAAATGATACAAATATAAGTAATATTTTTATTCTGTGGAACAAAGTCGACCTTTAAGTTCATAAAGCAGGAAGCCTAGAGTTTTTTAGAGCTTCCTTTCCCTCTTCTTATTCTTTTAAGCTCGTCATAGAAAGTTGCACTATTCGAGTGCATCTTGATAGGTGGTGACAAGTGGATTCTTTTTTAATATGCTGCTCCTTCAGGTTAAACGAGAACAGATTTTTCGAGTGGAAATTTTGTAAAGCGGGTCGAGAGGACAAGACTATGGATATGAACTAGAAGACAATAATTCATCCAGAGATGAAGGAGAAGAAAAAGAAAAAAGATTTATCTTCCGCTATTATTTCCTGATATACTAAATTAAATTTCGTAAAATCACTTTTGGTATTCCTTAACATTACTTAAAATCCTACGAAATCTTATGAAATTCAAAACTTCTGATATATGAGATCTCTCATGAAATCCCTTGAAATTCCTAAAAATTCAATAAAACATCGTGAATCCATTGAAATCCTTTAAGTCCTTAAAATAACATGATATCCTATGGAATATCGTAAAATCTCTTAAAATTACTTAAAATTTCAATCAATATCCCGTAAAATGCCTTAAAATTCTTAATATCCCATCAAATATCTTAAAATTCCTTAAAATTTTATATAAAACTTTCGTAAAACCCTTTTAAATCCTAAAAATTATTCCTTAAATAGCCTTTTTGATAGCAATCGTTTTACAACGAAAATAATCTGAATTTCTTCGATATTTGACATCATGAGATATACGTACACCCTTCTTTAAAAAAAACTCTCATTATAAACTTCACTAGAAAAATATTAAGATATCTTCATCTTAAAAGAATCACTATAATATATCACTTTCTTAGAGATCAATGATGATCGATCACTGTAAACAATGTCATTCAATCGGATGACTCGAGTGGAGACTTGAATGCACGGAAAGCAGTGAAAAAGCAATCTAAACAGCAAATGGACAATTCAACTTAATTTTACCAAATAACAACAATAATAATTAACTCATACGAACATAAATCTGTATTATTATAACGATAAATGATAAAAGTTTATCAGACCCAGAGAAAATTTATCTCATAACTCAAAATACTGGGATTATAAAGATACAGCCGAGAATTGTATCTTGGCTTTCTTTGCACAATGTATTTATGTATATTTAAATAATGCATGTGGGGGGGGATACGATCCTTCTGGACATCTTAAAGCTCAAGATTGGGCATGTCCTCGAACCTTATCTGACGTGTACACAACTACACTCAGCTAGAAAAATTTCTTACGTGGACGCATCTCATCAGTTACTTCTTCTTAAAGGGGGAAAAAATGGGGGGGACACCCATCTCTGAGGCCCCTGGTGCATACCTGAGCACTCATGCCGGGCCTACTCTGCAGCTCGTTGAGTCAGACTTGGCCACTCTACGAGGGAGTGCATTGACTCCCAAGACATGGAGCACGTTCAGGAGAGATTTCAGCTTTTTTAGAGCAAGATCTCCGATTGGAGTTTGAATTTAAAAATTTTCTAGACCATATTATTATAAAATTAATCTAATTATAATATTATACCCAATAGTAAATAAAAATACGTCAGATACATCAAGCAAGGGTAGCACTCGGATGGATTACCGGGCGTAATTTTCGCTAAGCGAATTTTTATCGGGACATTAGAAAAATTTTTGATTCTTGATGAAGTAAACATTTTTCTCTGCCAAGAGATTTCTGGGAGTCTTGAATATTCTTTAGAAATATGAAAGCGAGGTGACAAATTCCAGTCTTAACAATAGAAGTCAGTCCAACTAGAGTTTTGAGAGAGCGAAATGTGGCTTTGTTATACCGACGACAGGCTTTTTCTGTGAAAGTAATAACTACGGCTCTAGAAACACACTAAAACTGAAATGATCCTGATTTTACGCTCGCGAGCATTGCCCGAGGGTATAGAATCATTTTATATTTCACGAAACAAGTTAGCGGCGTACATTGTCATAAAAGAACAGTTAGAGGAATCCAGGATGAAAGAAGTAGATATCTTGAGATGTTTCAGAAAATTGGGAAATCCTATACTCGGAAATACGAGTTGTTAATAAACTATCGTGTTATCTATAATTCCACCGAGTTTTGTACGTTTAAGGTAATACTGCTCTTTACAGTTAAGTCGCTTTAATTCCTGATTTGCTGCTTTCAATAAAACGAGGGAGGAATTTCTCTAACAGTAAAATTGTGGGATATAATCTCTTCATCTGTTTAAACTTAATAATAGTTACAAATAATAATTAGAATTGTTAATAATAGTTAGAATTTAATAATAGTTAGAAATTTCTAGCCTGAATTTCTCTTCTGAAACGCATACATATCATATTTGAAATTCTGAAATCATAAGTGATAAACATTTAAGTAGCTTTCCCGAGATTAAAGCGAAATCTCTGAGCCTAAGAGCTTGATAAATATTCAACAAACAAACACGTTTGTGAATCTCAAGATTGGAATTCCGCCAATTTCCGGTGGAATACTAACACAGCCCACGAATTTCTCCTCCTTTTCTCGTTATTTTCTAGCACGTTACTTTTTGCGGCAAGAAAAACTCATTGCAACTAACAAGATAAGTCTAAAGAAACTATCACCTGTGCCACTAATGTTCATGAAGTGAAGTTTATTGTGAAATGAAGAAGAGTCGTAAAGATTGAAAACTGGTGTTGGTAAACCGCAGTACGAATATTTGATGAAAAGAAAATTTCGGTAATGATTTCTTGTTATCTTTTATTAAAGCAGCAAATATTTTTTTAAATAAAAGTTTCTTTTCCGTAAAAGCATCCAATGGAACTTTCCTGGTCATAACATTAACTTGGGACAATTGTCTCGTTATGTACGTCTCTGTACCGGAAATATGGGTAATGAAAGAAGAACAGTCGAACGTGCTGCGAATATCTTATCTTCCATGGGATGGGATTAGGATTAGGATAGTATTCTCGGTAGTTTTGCCTTTAGTAAAGCGTGTTTATACATATTCTGAATTCTGAAGGTCGAATACCTTTTAAAGAGGAGTTTTCCTTCCTGTGGGAGAGGCACGACCTTCTTGGCTTAATGAGATAACTAGCATTGACATTTAAACTATTTATGGGAAAAAAAAAGTCTTTCTTCCTCTTCTCATTGTCATTTATGTGAATCTTGAGACTGAGATACTTCAGTTATTCGCTTGATATTTTCATTTAATATTAAAATTCTTTAAAAACAAATTGTTAAACTCTTTGTGACTTACACGACTCCGCATGCATTGTGTAATTTCCGTTTTTAACCTAAATAATTGTTTACAAGTGATATCGATGATTCATCATGTTTAAAATTCATAAACTGTCCTGAGCTCGTTAACTTATTGTTCATCCCACGCACCAGTTGACCAAAATCTAGATCCTAATTGTTATCTTTGTTTGAGTCAAAGACATTAGGACAAGGAGTGGTTTTACGACACCTGATGCCCGACAAAGCCTAGCCTGTCGTTTCCAAGGTCGCAGGTAATAATATTTAATAAGTAACTAATACGTCGTTAAAGCGTGGGACGAAATTATGAAAACTCTCACGTGGGTTTATGGGAGAATGCCAGATCTTCCATCTAGGAATCCCTCTCTAAAATCTATCTAAGTAATTTCATTAAAAAAAACCATGGACCCGAATGTTTTGGGCCCAGCACGCTTCCATATACAGATTTTACGATCCTACTTTAGTTACTCCTGTCAGAGACAAATTGAGCTTAACTATTTTATTCGGAGTCGTTAATTTCGATGATTATCTTGATAGGGATTAATATTAATTCCACGTGCATATTTTGCAGATGTTAGTTAAGAATTTTAAGATTAGATTACGTCAGATGTGTCACTATTCGCCTACGAAAGTTTATTTCGGAATGTTTCACGTGTTGCATAAAAAATTAAGAAATTCCACGTTCTCTTTTATATTTAATATTGTGTATTTACAGAGGCATAAAAATTTGCTCTGTTATTGTGCTTTTTGTATATCTAAAAATATATGCTTCAGGTTTTATATATTTTTTGTTGTTTTTAGTCGTGAAATTCACATATCGTTTCTCAAATGTTTATGACAAGCAAGCTGTTATTATTTATCAGCTTTTCAAGAATGACTCACTTGCAAAATTGCCATGAAAAAATGTTATCGACTTAAAAAAAAGGATAAGATACCATTAAAAATATTTTCTGAATTAAAATCCTATACTTTTCAATTTATTCAAAGGTCATCAAAGCAGTAAAAGAAATAATGGCAGTGAAACCCGTTATGCAATCCTTTTACAAGTGTTATCGACTTGTTATCGACCACATAATGAAAATTCCCACGAGTAAAACTCATCTTCTACACATTTTCTTATTCATATTCACTACAATTTAGATTCATTCGCCTATAGATGAAAATTACTCCCACTAAAAAAAACAAATACGATCACAAAATCTGCTTCCTATTTTCAATTGAAAAAATTCATTCTCTAAACAAAATATTTCAAGATTTAAAAATTTTTTAAATATTTTAAAAATGGAATTTATTCAATTACGCCAATGTGTAAGGGAACTTGCAAAAGCAAACCAAGCACATTTCACGCGTCTATCCTAACATTGCGCTAATGCACATCTGTGAATCGTCTCTGGGACGTTTTTCTTGTCTACGTCGCAGCTAAAGGAGAAGATCAGAGGCAAGACGAAGTCGAAGAGCCAAGTAAATCAACCAAGCTGGAGAAAAGGTCACCTTCTCTGTATGAAGCATGGCTCACTGCATTCTGTCTTTAATCTGCTGTTAAAGAGGTCGGACAAAATTTAAAGTTCAGGAACCTAGTTCGTGATAAAGATCAAGAGCTCTGTTTTAGAGTCATCATGCGTGTCCGCTCCAGATTACGCAAGTGGACGGGTTCTGCTTGTTTTCGCGTCTCACGCTCTTGCGGTCTTTCTTCCACCAAGTCTCCGATTTCAAGGTCAGATTTCGGCTCTAAGATCTACAGTTTTTGCCCTTAAAAAACACTACCCTTCTAATTTCAATGACAAAGATGTCTAGTTAGGTTCATTAAAACGTATATTGAAATATCTGCACTCATTCGAAAGAATATACCAGGGAAGACTATTTTAAGTAAGGTGAAAGGGCTCTGCGCAGCTATTAGTCCCATAAAGGCTACTGCGCAGATTTAATAATTTCTGCTACAAAATCATTTTGGAAAATTAACTTACGTTTTCTGACTGTGACGAACGCCTCTGCCGTGGCACACAGAAGAGCGGCACGCCGCTTTCCCTCTTCCTCTCCAATATAGCGGCTTCCGGTATACGTTTCTTTACAAAACGACGAGCGCGGCACAAAAGGTGCGCTTTTTTTGCAATCTACACGCTTCACAAGCACAGAATCACAAGAAAACGCACTTCTGCGCATACATTTAAAGACCCTTTCAGTGTGCAACCAGTTCGCCCTTTTAAGGTCCGGCGAACAAACACGTTAACACTATCAAAACACTATATCAAAACACTGTCCGATTTTCCGTTTGCTTATTGCTTTCCACCCTCGGTTTCCTCAGTTGAAGACCCTTAACTAGATTCATCCACTGGTCGGTCAATTTTTGAGCAATTTCGGCAATACGCTCGTTAAATCTGAAATATGAAAGAATTTACAAATTATTTAATGGATTGTAATAATAATTGAACATTTCCTGTTGAACTAACTATTCATTATTTTTAAGTAAGTTATTATCGGTTTTTACTGGATTTTATGACTCTTTTTATGTTATTCTAAGTGAAGCAATAGGTGAATAAGATATTGACAGAGTTTTAAAATCTAAGGTCTTATTTGATCAAAAAAATTATTCTATTTTCTTTTAATTTTAGTGGAAAAGAAATTTTGAATTTGGCGCGTAAAGCAATTTGATACGTTACTGGAGTAAACCAATCGGATTACGATTCTTAATTGATTTTTGATCTTTTGAATCAATTTATGAATAAAAAAAAGGAAGTCAACAATTCTTTGTGTTTATAAATATTGAAATAGTTTCCTTTTTGAAAATTCACAATTTGGAAGAGTTCTTGTTTCTGGAACACATTTTTAACATTTTCAAATAAAAGAAAATAGTTGTCACTTAACCTCAAAGTAAAAAAGAATCTGACAAAAAAGTGACAATGGTCCCATTTTTATTCAACTTTTGGAGCAATTCGCGATGTTTACGTTTTAAGAACTACTTTAGATTCGAATCTTGCTTAGCGTCCCGGAACGTTCGAAC
The DNA here is from genome assembly GCA_904066015.1 of Synergus gifuensis. Taxonomy (NCBI): domain Eukaryota; kingdom Metazoa; phylum Arthropoda; class Insecta; order Hymenoptera; family Cynipidae; genus Synergus; species Synergus gifuensis. The sequence continues at coordinate 5,981,178 of CAJFCO010000046.1, forward strand.
AAGAAATGGCCTTCGTCGTGAAATTTTTCCAATTCTTGATCGATTACGAGGTTTACACACGCGTATAGACACAAGAAATTTAAAAAATCCGTTTTTCTTTGACAATTGCCCTAATTAAGAATAAAAGAGTAAGATTAAGATAAAATTAAAATAAAATTAATAAAAAAAAGCCCTTTTAGAACAAGCAGTTAAAAAATCAATTCCCAATTTCAATTTTGCAATAAAAATTAATTTAGATAATTTTTGAAAGCAACAGGTTCAAACTTCGATTTTCAGAAATAATATTGTGATATTCTGAAAATCATCTTGATAAAACTAATAAAACATTAACATTGATTCTTTTTTTTAATAAAAGCGTGTTTGAATGTTTCTTATTTAATAGTTCTTTTTGAAGTTTGGAAGATACTGTGGCTCCAAACGGATGAAAGCATTTGTCGACTTTCGCTTACTTTTAATATCACGAAAACTCACTAGGTTTAGTTTTTTCTTTGAACAGGAGATAACAATGGACCCAACTGAGGATCAAAAATTCAAAGGTTGATCCAGAATCACAAAACTGAAGGTAAGCGACACGAAAACTGTGATTTTGAAACTTCAAATCTAGAGCCACGCAACACTAACAGGTTGCGCTCCGCGGAACAACTGAACCCGTTGCGTGGCTTGGTTGTTGGTTGGGACGGGTACTCTGACTCTGTCCCCCCCCCCACTCTTTGAGAATGAACGTGTGGCCTCCTCAGCAATGCAGAATATAGGTTGCTTGTTCAACTTACTGTACATCATATATCTATTACGTACAGTTGTATTAAAAAAAATGTTCAGCTACTAATTTTTATATTGTACTTTTTATATATATTTTTTTAAATTCAAATTAGCAGTGTTGCCAATAGCAAAAATGGACGGAATTTCCCGCGAATATTTAAAATGAATTTATATACCAATTTATAATTTAAAAAGAATTTGTAAATTGAAAACATTCGAAATTGAAGAATACATAACTGAAACTTTATCATTTAGACAATTTCCGATCAAGCTATACAATAAAAAACTCAGTATGTATATGATTTCACTTAAGCAAAAAATAAAAGTCGCTTGATCCAAGTAAGTAACCACTGAAGTATAAATCTTGTCTCGTTTCATATTATTTAATGATCGCTTTGGTTGGTGGAGCAGAAACCAGATTTCAGTATCACCATGATTTTGTTATATAGATGAATATCGTCTCTTATAACAGACTTCATCGTTAGAAAATAAATAAGAAATAACAGTTCTACCTTCGCTAACATCTTCTTCGCTTGGCAAGTTTTGTTGACCACTGTGTAGCGGGCACCTCCTTAGCTCTTCCTGTAATTTACAATGTTTATTCAAGTCACTAGGCATCTTCTCAAGTCCTGAACGTCAACTCCCATTTTTTGCTTCATAAATTCTCTGAAAGAAACTTTTATAACCAAACTTCTAAAAGTCAATAAATATTAAATTCTGAAAGCATTCAGTCTGATGATTGACTTGACCATTGACCAATGACAGCAATTAATCAAATCTAGACTTTAATGAATTTTCCTTTTTCTAAGTTTAAAAAATGCAAATTGAGAGCTTCTCAAAATTGAAGGCCATAAATCCGAATTGTGTACGTTTCTAGACCGAGAGAAATAAGTAAGAAATATTAATCTTCTAACTTGAACGAAGATTAAGATTAATTCTAGCTATATTTCAATTTCGAAATGTAATTTTCAATTGAATAAATATACATAAAAATATCTTTGATAGAAATAATTAAAAATTATTGCACGAGGGAGTGCAGAATGAAGATGCACTTTAAATTCCTCTGACCTGGCACATTAAAGGATAATTAATTCAAATATGACAGGAAAATTGAAATGAGCCATATACTCAAAGGTTCAACTAAGACTCTAGAGGCAAATCGACGGTCCGTATTCAAGAAACCCCACTTAACACCGTGACCTCTGAAAAGGAATTAAAATCTCATTAGAGAGAGCAAGTCTGTTCTGAGACCGGATAACCGGTTGAAATCGACTTAAATCTTAAATTCACTCGTCCTTGCGTGATCATCCGAGTTGGTACTTTTCTGTAATTATACTGTGGTGCATTTAGTCTATCTATCGTGTACACAAAATGTATTGAAGTGACTGAGTAACTTGAGTGCAGATGTTCAATGTTTAGGCTCTCAGATTCATGTCAGAGAGATGCGGGCTTGCTGGGTTCTTCAAGACCTTTGCGTGTGGCACGGCAGATCAAAGAAGAGATTAAATCTGCCCGTAACTCTTCTCAACGCAAACGCTTTTAATCATAAATAAAATCACTGAGAAAAGTGAATAAATAGCCAATTTACTGATTAAATTTGAAATGAAGTCACTTAGAGGAGAAGAGCTAAGTTGTGAAAGAAATAATTTAAACCTTTGTATCATGATAGAAATTCATATCACTGGTAGAAAGAACTTCTGCCCTACATGTCACGCATTTGATCACGTTAATTAACTCATAAACGTCAGATAGTAGTTGCTCATGGTTCATGTCCTGTTTTTCAAATTGCGTCTAAATATACAGAATTTTAACATAATTATCTATTCATACTGTTCACTCATTTGGCATAGATGACATAGATGGCAACGAGCAGAATTTTCTCTTGTTAATAGAAATTGCAGAAAATTTCAAGTATTAGTTTTTAATTATCCGAATTCACTTTAAAAGTTTTAACTGAAAAAAAAATGATTTTTAAAAATTAAATAAACCAAAGAAATTTGGTGACTAAAGAAACAGCAACCCATAAAGTGAGGTTTAGTTTTAAATCGAGTAAAGTTAAGTGCACGCGCGAAAAGTTTTCCTTTTTAAAAGTAGACGCTCCCATCTCTAGAGATACGGGACAACTCGCGATTCCTCGAGGCGCGGGAGTCGTGTGTGTGTCACATTTAATTTCACTAAAACACAAAGCGAGTAATAAACTGGTCTAGACTTACGAGCTCGTTTACGGTATGGACTACTATTTATTTTGCGTGGGCAAGCAACGTGGGTGTGCCAGCGGAGTTCCGGACATGACAAGAAATTAGTTGAATGGATGGTCGTGCACTTGTGGGTCATAGCTTCCTCCTATTTCACCTGAAAAATTGTTACTCAAGTTCAAAATTCAAAAGTTTCGCAAAATGTAAAGCAAAATCTGAAAAGTCTCTTTTAAAAACTATTTATTAATCAATCGCTGAATTTTAACGTTAAAATGTATAAAAAGAACTGCTTTAATTAAATTAACTTAACGTTGACTCAACGTTTATTTCTATTTACAGATTCCACTTTTTTCTATTCTTCAACTTCAACCACATCTTCCTTTATATCAGGTTCCTCTATTATGCTTTTCAAATCTCTGTTTTTGAAATTTGTAAGATTGTTGGGATCTCTTTCGTTCTCTTCATCCTTATTCATGACCCAATTTCTCTTCAAGTAATCGAGTATGGGAATGGGTTTCATAGACCTCGTTGCTTTTTCAATCCTCTGGGTGAGAAGAATTTCTAATGGGCGAGAAATAAAGTTTACAACTCGGCAATCTTTAGGACTTCCAACCCTGGCAGTTCTTCCGCACCTATGATCACACATTATCAAAATTAGCATTAATAGAGAAGATGTAACTGAATTACATTATTTTTTAATTCTACTACTTCAACAGTAAATTTTTCAATTTTCTAGTTTATTCGAGTCAGTTCCAAAAATGATTATGAAATATTATGTAAAGTATTTAAAAAATTACCTATGGATGTACTCTGCTGTTTGCAATGGAAAATCATAATTAATAACATCTTTAGCCATTGTGGTGTCCAATCCTCTTGATCCTGCGTCTGTGGTGCAAAGAACATTGTATCTTCCGCTTCGGAATTCATCATATTTACCTTTTCTTCGCAAAACAGACATTTGACCGTTAAGATGAATATTCCTCACATTAAATTCTTTCAGGAACATGCTCACCCAATCACAAGTTATACTCTCGTTAGTGAATATGATAATGGAGCAATTATTTGACGCTTTCTTCTTGATCAATTTTAGTAAAGTCATTGGTTTCTGCTGAGGACCAAGTCTTAAAAATTTCTGCGGTACGTGAACGTGATGCAATTTGTCTGTTGTTACTTCTACTAATGAGTTGGGCTGAAAGGTAAATAAAAATTTTAGATCTTCTAAATTCATTAATGAAATTGTTTTTTCAATTATTTAAAATCATAATAATTTAAGACTTACGTCGACAATATCTTCAAGAATTTCGTCGAGATGTTGAGGTATCGTTGCAGAAACTAATGTCAGCTGGGAATATTTTGGAAGTTTATTTTTGAATTCGGTACGAGGACCAAACTGCAAAATGAAAGAAAAATTTATATCATTATTTAATTTAGAAGGAATATTTATTATATAGAAACGTAGGTAACACACAAGTAGTAATATTTGAAATATATGTACCGCTATTCTTTTAAGAAAGACCCTCAGTTTATCATAAAAAGTTTCATCAAAAAGTGAGTCAGCTTCGTCTAACACAACGTGTCGAACGAATTTCATTTTATAAACTCCAAGCGTCGTGAGTTTACTTAAACCCCCCAAGGTTGCGACTATGATGTCGACATTCGTAACTGGAGGATTGTTTACTTTCTTTTTTATAGATCCACCGAGAACAATTTTTGTTCTTATGTTTAAATTTCTGGTCAACCATTTTGCTTCTTTCTGCAAGAAATTTCACAACTTTAAACTCAAAACATATACTATTAATTTCAATACAATATGATAAATAATAATATAATAATAAGAACGATATAATAAATATACTTACACCAATTTGAATTGCTAATTCTCTGCTGGGAGTTATAATTAGTGCAAGTGGATGGTTGAATTCTCGATCAACTACAGTTTTCCATTCAAGAACTTGATCAACAAGCGGTAATAAATATGCCAGTGTTTTTCCACATCCAGTTTCTGCTGCTAATTTTGTGTTCTGATAATCTAAGATCCGAGGGATACCTAGTTGTTGAATTTTCGTGGGTTTTTCAATCCCAGAATAATTCTTTAGATTGTAGACCAAATCTTGATGAACTCCCAAATCATCAAATGTGACATCGTTTGGAATTTCTTCTTGTCTTTTGTCTTCTAACTATAAAATAGATTCAGTGGTATATACTTTATGGAATATAATTTTCATCATATTTGTTGTATTAATATTACATAACAGTTATTTTTATCAACATTATTATATTACCGGGTGAATTGTAAAATAATCTCCTCGCGAGTCTTTATGTGCCCATCCTTTTGAAGCTAAAGGTATAGCTTCAAATTTTGGATAAGTCTGGCCTTTAAAAAAATTGAATTCACTCCTTTTGCAGGTAATTATCGGGATTTTCTTCTTCCCTGGCTCTTTAAGCTTTTTCTCGAAATCCTCTATTTCAATTTCTTCAACTAACGATGGAGACAACTGCAAAATTAAGAAAATACAAATAATATATAATACATTTTGATATAAATCTTCACAAGATTTTCTTATAGGTTATGTGAATCGAAGTCTCAAATTAATGATTTAAAGAAATGTTTAGTCTTAACTACTAAAAGAAAATTATAATTACTTTCTAGCAAAAGTATATTCATTATGTTGATAAAGATACAATAATAATAATAATATTTATCTCCGAAACGAAAATCAAATAATTATAAAAACTATAAATACGTATTAAACAAACTGATAACTCACGTTTGCCTTTGCACTGAATTTACTGAAAATTAATTTTGATGGATTGACATTTCTCTGACAAATATTACAAAGTCGAGGCAACATTGTTTATTCCTTGAATTATTATTTATTAACAAAAGTAACACCGCGTAAATAGGAATAATTTGGAGCAACAGCAACACATGTTGTTGATCATGCGATGGTCGTAGAGTTCTTAGTGAGTAATATTACCGAGGTAATATTCCCGTTCTCGGTAACGTTACCGAGAAGGTAACGTTAAAATAAATTACCTTACAATTTTCGAAAATTTATGAGAATTTATTTTTTTTTTTTATCATTTTTTATCATTTTTTTATTTTTCATTTCTAGGGGGGGAAAATCCTCCCCTTGGTGCCCCCCCTAGCTACGGCCCTGAGACTGCTCACTTACTTTCCGTTAGAGAAATTTTGCCGTTGGCTAAAATTTGAATCGCGCGCCAAATTTTGACCAATGGCAGCACACATTGGCAATCGGCTAGAGAAATACTGCCAATGGTCAAAATTTGGCGCGCGATTCAAATTTTAGCCAACGGTAGCAGAAAGTCGTGAGCAGTCTCAGGGCCGTCGATAAACCATGACCGTAGTCAGGGGGTCACCAAGGGGGATTGTTCCCCCTCTAAATGAAAAATAAAATATATTTCTGTAGTAAGTACACTGTAAAAAATATTATCGTAATTTTACCACAATGAATGATGTGACCAATATTATGTACCAACACTCAATGCAGGATTTTTACAACCAATCGGAAGTTTGCATTTCTGGATTGTGAATTTTACTTTAAGGTTATAAGATTCACAGAAAATTGTAACATATTACCAAAGACTAAACAAATAACATTTGTTTTAATAATATGTAATTTAATTTTATTAAACCTAATATACATAAAGTGCTTTTTTATATCTACATATTTATGCCAATGGCACTCAAGATTTTATAACATTTTATACACTGATTATATGTCTTATATTTTCCAAAAATTGACTGGCCAAAATTTTTGATAGATGAAAGTATAAACGTATGATAATTAGATTGGTTTACAAAAATCACGATGAGATACCAAAACTGATATTAAGCTCATTAAAAATTCAATTTCAAAAATGCAATATCCAGTTCCAATCAATAGTCAACAACAAAATTAATCTGCATATTATAGACATCTTAATTCTATAAAAGTTTAAACACCTTAGACATTGCAGTTTTAATTCAAAGACATTTAACTTTTTACGTCTCCTACTTCAGTCAAAACTTTCAAAAGCTTTTCCAAAATTTCGAATCGCTAAAAAGTGATCAAAGGAACGTTTCTTTTGAATATGAAATATTTACAAAATTACAAATTACAAGGAAATTGTATAAATTAAAGGACAAGGCCTTCATATGATAATCCCTCAGATTCTGGAGATTCCATCCTGTTTCGCAAGTGTTCTAACGTATTTGCCAAATGTTTTTGAATCTGCTCGGTCTCTTCGCTCACTTCTAGATTCGGAAGTTCTTCTCTGATTTTCGCGATCACTTGATTGAGAATCTGAACGGTAACCTTGAAATATACATAATAAGTAATGTTAATTGTTCTGAGATATTTAAAACAGAAAAATAAAATATTAATAATAAAAGAGTCAAAAATAGAAAAACACTTACAGCTGTATTTCCTTTCTCATAAAAATAAATATAATGGTTCAGCAACTCGACATAAAGTTGTACTTGGACAGAAGTATCCATACACTGGCTCGCTATTCGAATACCTTTCTTTAAGCAGTCTAATACTTTATTTCCATCTTGCATCTAAAATAAAATTAATATATCCTTGTAGTATTCAACGATAGAATTAATGAGAAAATTTTATTTTATTTTTCATGATTGAAAGTTTATTATCCTGAAATTACCTCTTTTCCACCTGTGGCCAAGGACTTCCCTGACCAGAATATGTGAGAACAAGTAGCAACTCCTCGACATTGGTCTGGTTTCCTCAAAAGTTTACTTGCATAAAGAGCACACTGATTTCTCACAGGCTCTGCATTTTCCTCTCCAAAGCAGCTCATTTGTTCAAAGGTGGCAATTATCAAAGTGATGGCTGCTAATTGAGCCTTCGAGTCACTAATTTCGTCCTCATAAATCGAAAAGGCCTGACTCATAAATTCGTAGGCAACCATTTCAAAGTTGTCGAAACGAATTTCTCCTATCGCAATCGCTCCTTGAAGAAAGAGTCTCAGGGGTAATTCGGCAAGCTCTGCTTTCATTAATGCTGAGATGGTAGTGTGACAAAATTGGAAGATCTTCTGACACTTTTTCTGCCACATTTCGTCCTACAAAAAACGAAGAATAAATATTTACTTACACAACTCAATTTCCAATTATTATGCAGTGTAAAAAAAAATACTAACTTGTTCTTTTAAGCTTTTGTAAGTGAAAGCGAGTTGATAAGCTTGGAAAACAATCGGGGGAAGAGTATATTTTATCCTTTTATTTCCACCAGCACTGAAATGTTTTCTGGCTGCACTTAAAATCATATATTGTTGATCAGCAGTTTCGGATTTAAAGTGATGAATTAATCTGCCGAGTAATCCCTGTTCTTCAGCAAAATCTTCAGGATCTTCTTCAATGTTTGGTTGATCCGGTTGATCTTGAACCAATGGAGAAACAATAGAAAGAATTGCGTCCACTTGTTCCTGGGTGGGAATCAGAGTCTCATTTTCAAGGATATTAGTTATTATATACATCGCCAACATTTTTCTTCCATCATAATCAAAATATTCGAGCAAAGGCGCAAAATTTTCGAGTTGTAGAACTACCAGGAGGTTCTTGTAATTATCAACTGGAATCTTCATGAGTCTCGCGAGTTCTCTTGAAACTGCACTGTTGTATTCCAATCTGCAGAAAATATTGATTACAGTATAATTCAATCTAATCAAAGTTATATTTTAGTGATAATTATTTTCTTCAACAACAACAAACATTTTCTATAGTTAGAGAAGGGGTTCTTTAAAAAAGATCAGTATTCTAAGAAGAAAACTTACTTTTCAATGTTCAATTTCTGGAAAATTTGAACAGTTGTGTGCAGAACCTTATCCACATAATCCACTCTATCTGGATAGCATTTATGTGCCAGATTAATCAAAGCTACTTGGAGCGCAACAATATCTTCTGGCGGCATATCTTGCCTATTCTGTAAACCCAATGAACATCATTCACCTTCTCAAGTTTCCTTACAATGGCGTGTCGCAGAAATAAATATTTTAGTAATCAGGAATGTTCTCTGACCCGTCTCAGTTTATCTTCTGATTAGGGGAAAAAAAAAAAAAATAAATAAAGTTGGAGCATAGCAAGAGTAAAAATGTTTGATATTGAAGTGTAACTGTAGTTTAACTGAAGGCGAGAACCTGCAATTGAATTCAATATTTCGACTGCTCTCAGACTTAAACTAGACGAGAAAGGAAATTTTATTTGTTTATCATGGGACTATCTATCATTCGTGTAGTATCCATTCATCACTGAACAGCCTCAATATTTTTAATAGTAAGAAAACAGATATGATGTAATTAATCACCTGAATAATGGTTGCAACTTGATCGCTAAATACATCAAAGAGTTTAACGTCCTGAGGAATTCCTGGAATTTGACTGGGACTTCCTGGACCACCGACACCTTCTGATCTTTGACTGAAAGCCGCTAGTCGATCTATGAGAGAAATTATGATATTTTTCACGTTGACACCTTTTTCAAGTTCTGCGCAAGACTTTAGGAAAGCGTTCAACGTCTGTAAGTGAAACTCGTCCGGGAAGACCTGAGCAAATTTTATTTACAAATTAGATTTTTATAACTCTATTTAAATTAAAAATATGGAATAATAAGAAAGTTTACAAAGATAAAAGTAAAATAGTAAAGATTACCTGAATTATGCATTCCATGAGATATTCTTGAGCGATCGCGTCTCTGCAACTGACAACTTGTTCCAAAATCCCAGGCAATACCAACTGAAATTTGATTAATTTGATTATTTTCTTTGTCTGGGTTAATTTTTAGTTTTAAAACTAAATTTTACCCTTTTGTATATGTCCAATGTGACGGATTCTAATTGACTGAGTCGAACGAGATTTGTGCCGACTAAAATCCGCAATTCCTCCCTTTCTCGTTCTCGCCTTTCCTTGTCACGACTATGGCCTTGATGCTGCATTCGCACCCATAATTTGTTCATCTCTGCGAAATTCATTAACACAAAATCGATACTATCACGTACCTAAAAAGAATTCAAAGAAAAAATGTTCATTTCTACTTTTGCTGGAATAAAATATTATATAGTAATTTAAACTCGCGCAATCATTTCGCATAGTATGTAATAATATAATATAGGTAACATTGAGAATATCAACTTTTATCATTTTATGATAAAAAAATTTAGTATTTACATACAGTTCCTTCTTCATCGTCTCCTTCTGGAGAATCTGGTAATATATTCCTCGTGCATTGTAATAAATAATTTCTTAAAAAAAGGCCTCTTAAGGGATGCTGAACTCCTCGACACATTTCCACCAGATCTCGCAAAAGATCTCTTTTAAGGCATGGATTCGTTTTAATATAAACTAATCCAACTGTGATAAGCAAGTAACTAAAAAATAAAATTATTACGTTAGAAGACGTTTTGTATATTATTTAGTCTCTTTAAAAAATCTTGATTGATTTATATGATAAAACCAAACTTACAGCCTTGGTACAATATTTCCAGCATATTGTACTAATTCGTACAAATCTGTCACTTTTCTTCCTTTTTGAAATTCGTCCAATAAAAAAAGTTCCAGATGTCGAAGCTCGTCTGTGATTGCCATATCTTATAAATTTTTATAAGGAAAAAAAAACCAGTTATTAAATTATTTTATTCTTATATTATTTTTTTCAGACTAGTTACTTCTATTATGGACTATGAAAGGATACAAAGTTCATAATAGCTTTTTGGGCTCAACAAAGAGGTGCGAAGTTCTCCCAACATTGTGGATGCGTGTTTCAAAGCATCCATGAGTTTTGATTTATCCAAATTGTGCTTCATTTCAAAAGCTTGCACTTTCACGACACTGCTGGCATCTTCGAGCAGTTTTTCCTGTTCCTCGAGTCCTGTCATCGCAGGTGTCGAAGGCTGCGAGAAAAATAAAGATACCTACCAAGAATACACAAGGTAGCACCATGCATTTAAGCCATTCAAATCCAGCTATAGCAATAAATACTATCTACAACTAATTTTTACACAACTGCATACATACTTGATTTTAATTCTCTAAAAGAAAATTTTAAATGTTTAAATGTTAAGAATTTAGGCTAGAATCTCACTTCCAAAATTAATCATTTTAAGGCTTGAACATTTAAGAATTCCAAAACTAATACAACTAAAATTATAAGAATTTCGTCTATATTATATGTACAAACATAACAATTAATTAACAAAATTACAATATTAATTATAAAAATAAATTTGTTTATGTATCTGCTCCAAAATAAAAAAAGCTATTTACATCTCTTATTGACACTAAAAACACTTTTTAGCTTTACATAAGTACTTTGTTTACCAAATATAGCGTTAAATATAAAAAATACATATAGTTCCAATTAAAATATTATATGTAAATACGCCCTAATTTCTGGCAAGGTTATGTTGTATTCGACAATTTACAAATATAAATTATTTCATGCACTAAAATTGCATAGCTCACATCAAATCTCTTTTATAATTTAAAAAGGGGATCTCAAAATTGCAAAACTTTTCTTATTTTATAAATTCTTCATGCCACAAAATGCGATTACATCGATTACATACTCCAATATGAGGTTAGGATCCCACCCATTGACGGAATTTTTGTTGAAAAGCGATTATAGCAAGTGGATTATTTAAGCACAATATGATTTAAATTGAATAAAAGGTTCTGCAAATTAAATACAATAAATAATTATCTTGAAACCATGAAAGAGAAGCGTAATCTCTACGAGTAAAAAGGGCAAAAGCAATGGTAAATTTTTGGGATCGTTTATTTTTGCTGCTTGGAACTTCAATGAAGATTTGGGTCAATTTATTGGCAAAGGAAAGTTTTACGGAAAATGCGGCGATTAAAATTTATCTAGAGATCACTTACCATCTTTAAAAATCTATAAGAAAATAGTACGAACTGTCGCAATCTCACCACAACAAAAGTGAACACACTGATTCAATTTGTATTTGTATATATTCACTGTTTCACTGTGTGGACTCATGGACTGTGGACGTGTAGAGTGTGTGGACATTAAATTCACTTGAATTGAATTGACTTGAATTATATGTAGCTACACTAGCTACAGAGCTACAGTCGATTTAGGGGCATGTGGTACTTATCATAGGAGCAAATTTATTTTTTACTTTTTTTTCCCACAATTTTCAACAAAGAAGTCGCTACTTTAAAGTTCTACTTTTTATAAAATTTCTCCCAGGGGGCCCCAAAAATTATATTTTAAATATCCTAGCTTATAAATAATAAATGTTTTAATAAATGTTTTATTTTCTGTTTCAAACAGATAAAGTAAAGAAATAATCAAATACTGATTTAATATTTTTAATTCATTATGTAAAATTGTATTTTACTGAAAAATTAAACATTTTTTTACTTGCATCTCTCAATTCATTTTACATTTGAAAATATAAGAAACTATAGTCTTAAGGGCACGTAATACATTATCATAAAGAGCAATTTTAGTTTCGCCAACTTTACGTTTGCAATAATATTGTTGGCGAAACTAAATTTGTTCTTCTGGTAAATACCAAATGATCTTAAAAGCACTTAACAACACTTACAAATTACAATCGATTAAAAATAATATTTTAAATAGACGCTTCATTTTTAAAGTAAAAATAATTAATTCTAAACTTCATTATAACATTTTTTTTCCAAAAATTTAAAATATATAAAAATCGCCAATTTCAACTGAACATTTTAGCGTGCATTTCTTTAGTAAGACTTGTTTCAAGGAGCAATACAACTCAAGTGAGAAATTAGCTCATATTATTTAAAATTTCTCCATGCTCTTTGCAATTATTTAATTACATCTTAATTTGAATTTGCCTATGTCAAACACACTCGGATCTTACGGTTTCATAATTCTACACTCTATCTTTCATTAAATTTAGTTTCAGCGTCATTTAGTTCTACTTTGACATATTCAACATCTACTTCGCAAGTGGAACTTATTCTATCTTTAATCTCGTTTTTCACAGAAATGAAATTAGAGTTTTCAGGTCCAGTAGTTTTTTCAAGACACGTAGTGCTTCCCAAATTTTTTTGCATTTCACTCCTAAGATCAATGTTCTGCACAGTGATCGGTATAATTTCAACCACAGTCTGTTCAGAAATATTTCCTGGATATTTACCACTATGATAGCTATTCAAATAAACCGTGCGAAACATTGTATCTTGGAAGTTTGTCTCAAATGTTGGAGACTTCTCAGGATGTACATTGTCAGGGTTTTCATGTGTCACTTTGTGAGCTTTAAAACTATGTTCATACTTGAATTTCCTTTGACAGAATTCGCATTCGAAGGGCTTGACTCCAGTGTGACTACGCTTGTGAACTTTAAGCTTACTTGCACAAGTAAACGTTTTTTGACAGACGTCGCATTGAAAGGGTCTGTCAGCCTTTAAATCCGAATGCACTCTTTTATGAGACGTTAGATAATATGACTTCACGAATCCTCTACCACAAATCTCACAAACGAAAGGCTTTATTTTTTGGTGAATAAGCATATGTGAATTTAAAGTATATTTTTTAACAAAAGTCTTTTTGCATACTTCACATTCGTATGGTCTATGCCCCGAGTGTCCTTGTAAATGCTCTTTCAAATAGTTGGACCTTGAAAACTTTTTTGAACAAACTGTACACTTGTAACTTTTGGAAAATCCCATATGAACAAGTATATGCACTTTCATTGTTTGATATTTCTTGAATTTTTTGTGACAAATATCGCATTCGAAACGTTTTTCTCCAGTGTGGTAGCGCATATGAATTCTAAGATCGTATATCCTAATAAATCTTTTACCACAAGTTTTACACACATGGGGCCTATCACTTAAATGAATCTTTTTATGATTATTTAAGTAGGACATCCTCAGAAAAGCTTTGTTACAAATGTCACATACAAAGGGTTTTTTGTTTTCGTGAACCAACATGTGTGCCTGATAATCATTATTTCTATAAAAGCCCTGACTACAAACTTTGCATTGGAAGGGTTTATCTTCTGAGTGAAATAGAAGATGTACCTTCAAACTGTAGGATCTGACAAAAGCTTTTGCACAAATTGTGCATTTGTAAGGTCCACCACCTGCCATGTGAGCAGCTATGTGCAATTTCATACTCTGACGGTTCGTGAACGTTTTCTTACAATAATCGCACTCGAAACCCTTGTGTCTTAAGCGCACTTTAGCATGCACTTTAACGTGTTTCAGAAGCTTCATTTGCGTTTTATAACTGACCTTGCAAATTTCACAGTAGAAAAGTTTATCTTCAGGGTTTTTACCTTTATTTGCAGCATTTCTATTAGCGTGCATCTTTAAGTGGATATTCAGGCCTTTCAGAGATTTGAATTCTTTTTGACATTCATGACACCAGTTAACCCTTTGTTGCTTTGCTGAAGTCAATTTTAAAGTAGACGTGCCTTCTTTCACTTTGCTATAAGGAAAATTTGTTAGTTTACTCTTCTCCTCCTTAAAATTGGTTTGATCAACTGTATCATCCTCAGGAAGCTCAGATTTGATTACGACACCCTCCCATGCGTAATCTAGTTCATTTGATGTAAACTGAAAGAAATATTTTACTTCAGAGATGTCAAAAAGGTAAAATAATCCGATCAGAAAATGTTATTCAAGTAAACATTTTATTATGTTTAAAATACAAAAACAAATCGCTAAAATTGTGTATAAGTAAGTTTGGTAATTTTAAAAAACATTTGTGAGATGCTTTTATGAATTCAGAACAATCAATCTATTATTATTAATAATATCATCAAAATTATAAATAGTTTAGGTTATGAACGATATTAAAATTTCAGAGCTTTACTTCACTATGTACTTTACAGAAATACTTTGATTAATAAAAAAGAATTTGAATCAAGAGAAAAGAAAAACATTGTTGTAATAAAGAAATAAACAACCCATATAAACAATCAAACGCACAAAAAGTACTAACCTCGGATTTTGTATTATTTTGGATGTCCATTTTGGCAATTTAAATATTGAACAATTCTTTTATAATTAATTCAAATTTAAGCAACACAATACCCATAATACATCGTAAATAAGATGCTATTATCTAAATGAATTGTGTATTTATTTTGTTATGTATTTGACGACGTGTTTATACATCAGCTGTAAAGTTGTGACAGCTGCAGAGCTAGAAATTTAATGTACAGTCGGTAAGATAGTTTATGGGGCAATTTTTAATTTTTAAAATATGTAAATTAAATTGGAAATTTTTCATTAACTTTGATATATCTTAACAGAAAGAATAAATATAAAACCATGTATTGTATACATATACTCTATGTATTTTGATAATCATCCCCCTTTTAAAAACAGTTTTATATTCTATTCAACAATCAGTTATAAAAATATGTACAGAAAATATAGATGTCTGATATATAAAACAATTACTTTTTAATGACTCACAATGTTAAATTAGAATGTTTCAGTCTATTATTTTTTTCTTATCTTTCACTTTTCAATGAAATCTTCATATCCTCGATGTCCAAATCATAATTTAAATCAAACACAGCACAAGGTTCCTTTTTTACAGAAATAAAAGAGAATTTTTCTCTTTCAGTCATAAGATTGTTTTCTTCACTCTCTACGTTGCTATTATTTTTATCTAAAACTTCACTTATAATTTCAGATTTCAAACTAACAGTGCCAAGAACTTTCTGCTTTTTTATAATCCTTCCATTCGAACTCTTTTTAGATTTATCCTTAACATGAATCGTTTTGTGAGATTTTAAATTCTTCTCCAATTTAAATCTTTTCTTACAAACGTCGCACTCAAAAGACTTTTCTACAGTATCGCTTTTTCTATTTTTGTGCTCTCGCATGTGAATTTTCAAAACGTAGGGTATCGAGAAACCTTTTGCACAAACTGAGCACTTGAGAGGTCCGCCATCTCCCATATGAGCCACCATGTGAAATTTCAATCTATAACTATCTTTAAATTTTGTCTTGCAAATGTTACACTCTAAAGAAGTATTTTGTAGTTGTGAAAGGAAAGTCTGTTCATTTCCATGCCGACTGGAAGGGTGTATTTTTTTATGCATGTTTAATGATGCTTTTTCCTTAAAACTTTTTCCGCTTTCGACACAAATAAAAGCATCACCATTATTGTGGAGGAGCATGTGTTGTGCTAAATTATACGCTCTTAAAAAGCGATGCTTACAAATTTCACATTCAAAGAGCTTATAATTTCTATAACTCAAATGTCCTCGCACGTGACGTTTTAACAACTTAGGTATCGAAAAACCTACTCCACAAAATTCACACTTGTGAACTCCGCCATCTCCGATGTGAGAAACTATGTGCTCTCTAATCCAATAATGCGATTTAAATTTTCTCTTACAAATGTCGCACTCAAAGATCTTTCCTTCACAGTGGTTTTTTTTGTGCATTTCCAGTTGTGATGGTCTTTCAAAACTTTGGCCACATTTCTGACAATAAAAAGGTTTCATATTACTGTGGACGAGCAAGTGTTGAGTTAATTCTTTCCTTGTGAGAAAACGATGATGACAAAATGTACATGGGAAGGGCTCAAAATACAAACTTTTATAATTCAAGTGTTCTCGCAGGTGGCGGTTCAACAGTTTGGGCGTCGAAAATCCTATTCCACATAATTCACATTTGTGCTCTCCACCATCTCCAATATGAAAAAATATGTGCTGTTCAATCCTAAAACGCCTAGCAAATTTTCGCTTACAAAAGTCGCACTCAAACGGTGTATGTTGAATATTCTCATGTATTTTTTTATGCTTCCTCAAACTTGCCCTCGTTGTAAACATTTTAAAACAAACGTCACACTTGAAAGATTTTTGTTTAATATTCTTTAAAATATTGTTGTTTGAGTGGGTGAGCATATGAACCTTCAAAGTTTGTAGTGTCGAAAAACCTTCTGCGCAAACTGAACATTTGTGTGGTCCCTCATCTTCTGTAGGAGTAAATACCTGATCTTTAATCTCAATATGCGTTGAAGAGTTTTGCTTACCAACGTGATTGATTATAGAAGCTTCAGCGTGGGTTGACTTGAACTCTTCATATCTGATTATAGGTTTTTCATTTTTTAAAAGCTCATTGTTGTCGTTATTAGATACAAAGTTATTGTTCTGTCTAAAATTGTCTTCGTCGATAAACTCATATTCGTCAGGTTCAGACTTGATAAAGATGCTCACCAAAGGCGGGCCTTCTTTATCTTGTAATCCATACTGAAAAAAAAAATTAATTTTAGTTTTTTAAGATTTTTCTGCGTCGAAATTTAAATAACTTCTTAGGATCGAATGAAAGATAAATATAAAAAATATTCCTACATTTGTACAGATCATTATAGATTATTAAAAATTAAAGTAAATTAATAAAAATATTTATAATTAGAAAATATGTAAAAAACAATAAGAAGAACTGGAAATCTATATGAATCTGAAAAATATGAATAAGTTTGAAAACTAACCTCCATTTTTGTGTTGTTTACGATATCCATGATTTTATATGACTTTTTAGTGTAAGATCAGTTACAAAGAAATTTATATTTCATTTCTTTGGATACGGTATATCAAAATCCAAGAGACAAACTGAGATGCAAATTTATACAATCTTCATTCTTCGATGATTCTCATGATTCTTCTCATTCTCATGATTTTCAATGTTTTCAATTAATCTTCAACCCTTTGGATAGTTGGATCAGTTGAATACAGACTGAAACTGAATTACTGAAAACTGAACTGAAATAAATCTGGAATCTGGATAGCGTGGCGTGGCGTGGGTCTAGATAGTACATACATATCAACATATGTATATGTATTGCTCAATAGATAAAGTAAGTTTCTTCTTTTATCAGTGAAGGGCAATTTCCAGTTTCCTCTTTATCGGCTGGAGCACTTTAAAAAGTATTGTTTGAATTTACGTATTAGAGGAACTTATATATGAATCTATGAATATTTGTATGTTTTATATAAAATATAAAATATAAATATAAAATATAAAAATCTTTTCTTTGGGGTGTAGTCTATTTGAATAAAAATTGCCACATCAATTACCCCCTTAGCTGTATATTTCATTAATTTCATTTTGTACGTCTTCATATTCAATCTTTACGTCTGCAAATTCTATTTCTGAAGTTAAATGTATTGAATCACAGCATTCATTCTCCACAGAAAATAAAATAGATTTTTCACTTGCAATCGCTGATTCTCTACCTTCCGAATTGCTAATTACTTTTTCTTTTGCATGCTTTGAAGTATTATCTGAGTCATTATTGCAAGCTACTTGCCGTAAATTTCTCTTGTAATTTGAAGACTTCTTAGTTTTGCGTTCTGAAGATCTTTTTTTTCTACCTTTTGTATGAGCCCTCAGTTCATGCTTTCTCAAAGTGTAAGATCTGCTGAATTTTTGCTGACAAATGTCACAATCATACGGTTTTTCTCCAGTGTGAGTTCGCATGTGAGTTTTTAAATAAAACGCATAAATAAATCTTTTTCCACACGTTTTGCAAACATAAGGCTTTTTATCAGAGTGTATCTTCTTATGCTCTTTTAGATACGACATTTTCACGAAGGTTTTATTGCAAACATCACAAACAAAAGATCTGTTTTGATGGAGGAGCAAATGCGATTTTAAACAATCCTTTCTTATAAATGCCTGCTTGCAAATATCACATTTGAAGTTTTTAATTCCTGAGTGAATCAACATATGAACCTTCAAGTACTGGGGTTTTGTGAAAGCCATTGAACAAATAGAACACTTGTGGGGTCTACCACCTTCCATATGAGACTGTACATGCAACTTTAGAGTATGCTGGTATTTGAATGATTTCTTACAAATATTACATTCGTAAGGCTTTTCTGTAGTATGAACCCGTAAATGATTTTTAAGAGAATATTCCGATTTAAATATTTTCTTACAAGTGTCACATTTGTAGTCACCTTCATCCAAGTGGATCTTTCTATGATGTTTCAGATAATACTTCGATACATAAGATCTAAAGCAAACATTACAAACAAAAGGTTTTTTTGTTTGTGGGGATTTATCTTGTGAGTCGTTTGGCATACGAATCTGTAAATCGTGGGGTTTTGAAGAAATATTTGCACCTTTCACACGAGGTAGTACAAAATTACTTACATAGTGAATATCAATGTGGTCCTTTAGGCTTTCCAGGGTTTGAAATTCTTGTTGACACTCATAACACCGGTAAAAATTTTCAAGTTTTATAGTATTACGTTTTTCATTTTCTGAAACTACATTTTTATCTTCATTAATTAGATTTATCATCTCACATTGGGCTTCTGTAAAGCAGGTTTCTTCATTTGAATCATAATCGGGCGACTCAGATTTTATTATGACTTCTTGCAGGTCTTTTGATAAAAACTAAAAGAAACAATTTAATTTTAGAGGTCTAAATATATACACGTGTTAAATAATCTTAATTACTTTCGAACATGAAGCAAAGGTTGTATTAAATTATAGAATTCTTAAAGAAAAACAATAAAGCATAATAAAAAATATTCCAAAAATATAACCTTTAACTTAATATTATTTTCGAAATCCATTTTCTATCACTTCTTTAATGTTGAAACCAACCAGTTTTTTGTAGTAATAAATTCATTATTTTAACAGAGATTTATAAGAATTAACATTTTTTAACATTGTGTATTGGTCACATCATTCATTGTGGTAAAATTACCATAATATTTTTTACAGTGTACTTACTACAGAAATATTTTTCATTTTTCATTTAGAGGGGGAACAATCCCCCTTGGTGCCCCCCCTGGCTACGGTCATGGATTATCGACGGCCCTGTGAGTGCTCACTGACTTTCTGTAGGAGAAATTCTGCCGTTGGCTGAAATTTGAATCGCGCGCCATATTTTGACCAATGGCAGTATTTCTCTAGCCGATTGCCAATGTGCTTCCATTGATGAAGATTTGGCGCGCGATTTAAATTTCAGCCAACGGTAGAATTTCTCCAACGGAAAGTCAGTGAACAGTCTCAGGGCCGTCGATAATCCATGATCGTAGCTAGGGGGGGCACCAAGGGGAGGATTTTTCCCCCCTAGAAATGAAAAATAAAAAATGATAAAAAATGATAAAAATTAAAAAAAATAAATTCTCATAAATTCTCAAAAAATGTAAGGTAATTTATTTTAACGTTACCTTCTCAGTAACGTTACCGAGAACGGAAATATTACCTCGGTAATATTACTGACTAAGAACTCTATAGGTTTCTGCCTCCAAAACTGTCTGTCAGTTTGTCATGCTGTCAGTGGCTGTCAGCGTCAGGTATAAACAAAAATATTACAATTTCAATATTTTGAATATATTTCAAGAGATTTCATTACCAAATTTTACCTCTCAAATAATTAAAGTATATAAAAATTTTTAAAAATTAAAAATACATGTTTAACTTAAATCTTATTTAGTATAAATCGCATTAAATTCTAGTGTAAATTATAACCTCAATGTTGACTTTTATTGTTATAGTTTGTTGAGTTTTTTATTTACTTTTACCTGTTTGATTTCTTAGTTAATTATAGTTATTGATAATTTTTCTTATATATCAATTTTCAAAATTTTTTATACTATTTTTTATGAACATTCAAAATTTACACTAACTTAAACTTTTTTGTTCTATTTTCTAGTATATCTATAAAGATAAACTGAGAAGTTACTCAAACTTAAAAAATGAGTAAGAATCAATGGGATACAATAGTTCTCAGTTATTATGATTGCATTCTCAGAAAATCTGACATGCACTTGTTGCTAGAACCAAATAACTGGATAAATGATAGACTGATTGGATTTTACTTCGAGTATTTAGGGAAAAAACTGGAATCTTCAAACTCCTCAGAAATTTTATATGCATCTCCTGAACTGACTCAAGTCTTGAAATTAACAGATTCACCCGAGGTCTCTATTTTTCTGGATCCATTAAATGCATCAGAGAAAAAATTTATATTTTTCCCTTTGAACAACAATCAATCAGTCTCTGCAGGCGGTACACACTGGAGCTTGTTAGTATTTTCCAAAATGGAAACAACATTTTTTCACTTTGATTCCTTTGGCGTATGCAACGAGGACGTTGCTAGAGATTTTGCACGAAATATCGATAGATATCTACTTCCCAAAGAACTTGGACATTTCGTGCGAACAAATTGTCCTCAACAAGAAAATTGCATTGATTGTGGATTATTCGTGATGTGCATTACAGACGTTTTGACTGAACATATCTTAAAAAATTCTAAAGTAAAGGGGAATAATTTAGAAAACGTTAAAGAAATGGTGTCAGGAAAAAGGAAAAGTTTGTTAGAATTAATAGAAAACTTAAAGGATTGATCAAATCTGGCGTTATTACTGCACTTAAAACTCCAAAACACTCGGAACAGGCTTTCAAAAGACCTCAAGGATTGGAGAGAAAATTAAACAGTACAGAGAAGACGATGTGTTCTTATCAACCGTTTTCAGCAAGCCAACTTGAGGAGGATGAAAGTGATGAGGCACCAAGACCAAAAGTTAAAGATAATTTGTATGATAATTTTGTCAGTGCTCGAGACTCTGAAGAGAGACTGACAATTATAAAATTATACAATTTTTGTGCAAATGTATTATTTTGTTTAAGAAAATATTAATCTCTTTTAATTATTACATAATAATAAAAATAAAAACGAAAACTGTAAAAGAACTAAAAATAGTTTTTCTTTTATCATCGTGCGATCAACGAAAGTTGACAGAATCCTTAATTGAAGTCTTATTTGAATAATTTGGATTTTATGTATGCATCTCCGGATTTCCCTGTGCAAAATTGCAAATAACAGCAAATAACATGGCCACACAACATGCCACAAACAACACCAGAGTATGGCAACAACAAGCTACAACTGACAGCTGACTGCAACAGCCTGCGCGCGCAGCGCGTGTTGACTTCCCGTTCCCGCTGGAGAAATTGAGGCAGAAAGCGGTGGAAATATCATCAAAATGCCAGAAAATATAAATCAAAAATTGTTTTACAACACAGTTTTGTGTCAAACATTTTCTCCTGGAAAACAATTTTTACTCGCCGGAAATATATATGGCGATGTTTCTGTTTACGAGTAAGTACTTTTATTGATTCCTTAAAAATTCGAGAGAATACTGCATTTTTAGGTTATAAACATTCCCTATAATTTGTGAAGCAATTTTACTTTTTCGCCTTTGGTTCAATATTTTAAATCAAATACATGCATAAAAACGTTAACGAAAATATGTAAAAATATGCTATTGTTTATACATGATGAAGGAAATTTCTGGAAAGTCGATACAAACTAAAAGAAGTTAGGAATTTCTGATTTTAGATTACATATATACGTATATCTGCTTTTCTTTCAGACTTTCAAAAATCCTGGGACCGCAGCAAGGAGAAGAAAATGAATTGCAAGGACCAACTTATCGATTCACAGCTCATCCTGATCAATGCGTACAAAGTATGGTAGAAACTGAGAAGTTTCTGGTTACCGGAACATCCGGTGAAATATCAGGATGGGACTGGAAAATAATCACATCAAACAAAGCTTCAAAAGCTAAAGTTTCTTGGACAATTAACTTACCATCCAAGAGGTTTAAGCAAAATCACTTTTCACTTAATTAAAATTCACACTTTTATAAGCCTCAAATTATTAATGTCTCTATTTATATTTACAGAGATAGCTACGAGAAGCCAGATGTTAATTTCATGGTATATTCGAAATCGAACGACTTACTATATGCTGGATGTGGAGATAATAAGATCTATATTATCGATTTAGATTGTGGAAAAATAAAAAGAAGTTTAGAAGGCCATGAAGATTTCATTCACAGCATTTCTGTAATGTAAGTAAATATAATTTACTTTAATTTATACATCTTTTATTTGAAATTGGTTTTAGCAATATTTATTGTCATTTTAGGGGAGAACAATTGGCTTCTGGCAGCGAAGATGGTACTGTTAGATTGTGGGATTTGCGGAAAAATGAAAATACAAATATCTTACAACCTCACTTAGCCGAGAAAGTAGCCAGGCCAAAATTAGGGAAATGGATTGGCTCAGTAGATTTTACAGAAGATTGGCTGGTACGTGAATTATAGGTCAAATTCTCTTTTAATCAGAAAACAAATATGCAATTATGTATTGTATTATTTAATAATTGCAGCTCTGTGGTGGAGGACCGAAACTATCTTTGTGGCACATGAGAACAATGGAAGCAGCAACGATTTTCGATCTACCTGATCAAGGAATCCACGTTTCCAATATCTATGAGGAAAGAATAATTACCGGTGGGGCAATGCCTCACGTTTATCACCTCACATATCAAGGAGAAACTTTAGCCAAAGTGCCAGTCTCTAGCAGCACAGTTTACAGCATAGTTTATCAGGAGGCACCCCAAAAACTTTTGAGCATTGCAGGTTCCAGTAATCATCTCGACGTTTGTACAAATTTCAATTACCGAGAACTCATATTGAGATTTGCTTGATAAGATAATAGGGTACATTTAAATGGTTTTTAAGATTCAACGACAGTGTTCACATATCTTTTTTAATAAATATATTAATACACAGTACTAAAATTTAATTTTCAATTGACAATATCACAAGAAACCGTGACCGGCAATAACTGCAGGTATAAAACCTTCTCTGCCATCCCGTGATCTG
This sequence comes from Synergus gifuensis, assembly GCA_904066015.1. NCBI lineage: Eukaryota > Metazoa > Arthropoda > Insecta > Hymenoptera > Cynipidae > Synergus > Synergus gifuensis. Next base: position 6,004,819 of record CAJFCO010000046.1, read on the forward strand.
ACCCAAAACCAATCTTTGACGTGATCACTGAGTAGTGCTACGACATCACCTTTTGTTACGCTCATAGCGTTGACTCCATGACCCTCGAAATCATTTCTTATGACGAGCAAAGTATGCCGGGATCCTTTTGTTTTTGCATTTGCTGCTGCTCTTAAATACAGTCGATCGACGCTGCGTTCACCGCATGTTGAAACTGCATCTCTCGAACCGCGTCTAACTCTAGCAGTTCTTCCACGAGTTCCACATTCTGATTTTGTGTCTCTAAGTTTTTCAGTATCCGTCATATTTCCTGCAAAAAATAAAGATAGTTTTTTTGAATCTTAAGTACAAATTCAAAGAACATTCTTTTCATATGTAATAATTCTTACCTAGTGGTCTAGGAAATACGTCAGTGGAGTCTTCCCAACATGGACCGTGAGTTGGTTGAGGTAAAATTCCTAGTGGTAAGCAAGCAGCATAACCGACATAGCCTTCCTGACCATGAGGAGTTTGAACGTATAACCAGGCTTGGTTTTTGAAGACAGCGTTCACCACAGTTCCGAGCGGAAGAGCTACTTCATCTTGAGTTCCCCCTTGGGTCTGATAAAGAACGGAAGGAAAGGACAAAACCACAGGGATATTCGCTGGTTTCTCTATGGAAGCCTGTAATTATGGTGAGTAGATTTTTAACTTGGAAATCATTACTTCTAGAAGTAAATGTGTTTTATAAAAATTATACCTTTGTTAGGAAGGAATCAAGGTCAGCAATTTCGTATCCAAATCTACTAGGGGGTCTAGTTTTATGAGGTCGTTTTGTTCTCCGGTGCCTGTGTTTCTCACGTCCACTTGGCGTCGACGTAGACTCTCTAGGAAGAAGGGTAGGTTCTGAAATGGCTCGTTTTACCTTATCTTTCACCTCCTTTTCTATCAACAAAATTTCCCCCTGCTTCTCTAACTTAGTGTCTATCGTAGTTTCTATTGGCGTCCCGTTCAGTCTTTCCTTCTCGATTGGCTGTAAAAAGAACTGTAGGTAAAATATATTCATTGTAACGGTCTCAAAGACGTCATTTTGCAGCTATACTTATATACTTATACCTTTTCAATTGGGTCCTTTTCAATCCTTTGGAGTGTGGTATGTCTTATTTCACGATTATCGGGTTTCCCGATGTTCTCCTTGCCTTTGTCTTTCTCTTTTACTGTTTTAGTACTTTTAATACTCTTTACACTTTTAACGCTTTTGACGCTTTTGACACTCTTGACGCTTCTTCTAAAGGATCTTTCCTTAGGTTCCAATGACATACTTTCCCGATCAGGACTTCGATTAATTGAGTTTAAATTGTTAGAAGTTGTGTTTCCAGGCTGCTGTTGACCTCGAAGGACCCACGTCAAAGAGATCTTCGGGCGTAAAAGAGAACTTGATCTTTGGCCCATGCTTTTTACTGAAGCCTCGGGTGTCAAAGGCCTCGGCGTAGTGAAGGATCTGGACGAAGACGGCGTCATCGGCGTCATTGGCGGTGTCACCACCGGCAGCGGACAGTCCGCCACCAGGTCCACCGCCTGCACCGAACACCCATTCTCCTAAAACAAATTCAAGAGCTTTTATTTATACGAATGTTCTTTGCATTATCTTTTAACATTTAGGGAGTCGAAAACTTTTTTGTTTTTATGGCCTTTTTTAAGGCTTTAAGCCTCGCATTTCCATTTTTATTGACCTTCTTTTATTGATCTTCTCTTAGTTTGTATAAAATCTTATGGTCGGCAGTAACATCTACAAGATTACTTCAAGTCGTTTACAGATTTATTGTGAACCCTCGGTTACGACCACGTTACACAAATTTTATTAGAGGTTTTCTGAGAAGTAAAAAGGAGGCAAAAAATCGAATTGATTTATTTTACGAGGAATTTCGAGAAGCAGAACTGGGGACTTTAGCGCAACGACCAGTTAAAGGAATTTAGCTCCTATTCATTTTTTCTTTAGTTGGTATATTGTTTATAATTGTTTTTAAGTGTTTAGAACAGTTCTTCAATTTTCAAAAGAAATGTAGTACTATAGATTACAAGTAGAGTCTGATTTTCATTATTTTAGATAATTCAAAAACCTATTTGCTTTGAATTTGAAAAACCGCAGATTTTTATTGAGGCTGAATTACCATTTCCACAACGGGATTGTGAGTTATGATCAGTTTCCGGAAGTCAGTAATCAGTAATATTCAAGTGTACAAATCCTTAGTTCACGAAGCGTGAAATGCAATGAATACTATTTAAAATACAATTTGAATATGTGAAATTAGATCATGAATATATCTTTTCGTCGGTAAATAATTTTTTGAAGTAAACAGATAATATTTTTATGAATTTATAAGAAAATATTTCTTTTATTCCTTTGATAAAGAGAGTAACAATAACTGTGAATTATCCGAGTATCGGATTATTATAATACAGCTAAAGAATCGTAGCGACTTGCTTTTAAATGGATTTTATCGACATTCTAGAAAAATTGGAATCTTGATTTACGACCGGAACCCTCTACTTCCAATTTTTCTGTAACTACACTCGTTAAACTGTTCTTGCACAGGTACGATCGATCTGGAGAATCAGAGAATCGACTGAGTTTCTATCTATCGTTATAGCTTTTCAATCGATACTATAATCCTCTTAACGGTTCTTTAATGTCCGTAGAATTGCCAGCATCAGCCAGCCCACTTAACTGATAGCAATTTTTCCACCGGACTTTTATCGTATCGTATTATTTATTTAAATATCTGGTATACCTTTTCTTGGGAACAGAAGGCTATAAGAAATTTTTTAGATCCCATCAATTTTGAGGGTTGAAGAAATAATTTGAATTCTCAAGCTCAACCGAAAAAAATTTCAAACTAAATGAATCCGAGGCTCATCTGAACAAACTTTTTGATCTAAATGAATCCGAATGCATCCAAGGCTCCTCCGAACAAAGTTTCAAACCTAATGAATCCGAAGTTTCAGTCAGAACGAATCCGAAGTTTCAATCCGAATGAATCCTAGGCCAATCAATTTCAATTTGACTGAGGCTCATTTGAATAAACTTATCTGTTTATTTCAATCGAAATTTCAAATCTTAATGAATCTTCTGTTAATTTAAATAATAATTCTTTGGAGTTTCAAAATTGCAATCTTAATTCCAACATTTCATACGTCTTTTATATTTCTTTTATTTAGTTTATTGTGGTGATATCCAGCTGATACTAATTAGCTCGAATTCATTTGGATCGGAATTTTCAGGTTGATTTCGGATTAATTCGGATAGGAATATTCATACTTGGCTCGGATTCATTCGGATTTGAGTTAAGAATCTGTAAGAACAGATTGGAACGTAAACGATCGTATACTTGTCTCATTCCGGAGACTTTGTAAAGGCAGAGAAAAGGCAAAGTAGCCCCAGGTGACAAGTTAAAAGAGGAAAGGTGGCACACGGGCCAGAAGAGGTGAGCAAGCTCGGATCATGCTAATGAAATTCTCAAGATAGGTATCTATCGTTGGAAAGAGCCACTGCACTGTGCACGTGGTATTAGTTTAGTTCCTGACTCTCAGGGTATGCGATCTTATCTAACTCACCTTTGGATGATTCGCAATAATTTGATACAGCTCGAAATACTTGTTTTAATTACCTTACAAATCAATCAGCTCTATTTATTTTCCATAAAATAAAAAATCATATCTAATTAGAACTTAAGGGTGCTGGAGCCAAATTCTAATCTAAAAATTTGATTTCTTCATTTTACTCAACAAATATTAAAATTGAAATTTTTTTCCTCTGTAGAATTAATCACTTTTTAACTAGAATTATGCGCACAGAGCGAGAAAATATCTAATTTTTAATTCTTCGTTTTATGCAAAAAATATTTATATATAATTTTCGTTGAGTAAAATGGAGAATGGAATTTTGAGCTTAACACACTGGTACCAAGTGGTACCAGTTGATTTAATTAATTTAACAGGTGGTACAGAATGGTACCACTAAAAAGGATTGATATGGATAAGCAGAATACAAAATTAGATATACATTGTTTCCTCCTAGTTCAGTTTTCCATATCCATTTACTTCCAGTCGTTCAAATCTCACAAATCCATAAATATGCAAGTCTCGTCTGGCGAGGCCAGTAAAATTATACGAAAATTTTAAAGATTCAAAAGATCTGGAGATCTTGGAGTGATAAAGACACGCGTAACGCACTCTGCACTGTGATTACAATTTTTAAAAAAGATTCTTATGGCCCTGAAAAAAGTGACTCGACAGACGAAAGTATATAAGTTTCAGGATGCATCCAGGTATTAGTGTTCTACTTTGAGCTACCGCTCAACACTTGTCCTTGAGAGAGGATTTTACAACTTCAGAGCAAATGGTTGGTACATTGTGTACGGTTCATCGGACACACAAGATTCATCCTGAAGTCTTTCGTTTCTTGAACGTCCAGACGCAAAAGAATACAAGGTGCTCAGGATACGAGTCAACGCAGAAAATTGCTCGTTATTTCTGAAGATAAAAAAAATTAGAAAAGTACACCCATCCATCTAAAGGTCAATGCCTTCAATTTTATTTTTTGGTCAAGTGGTCGTGACTGCCGAGGGAACAGAAGGTAAAATTCTCCAAAGACCCCATTTAAAAGAGATCATATATATTCAAAGTAAAAATTCTTTCGCAGTTTTTTTTTCATCTTTGCTTTCCTTAGGCTAATAAGCCTGATTGAGTTAACTTTAACGAGTTCCAAATGAAGAGTAATAATTCGAGACAGCCTACTTACATGCTTTCAAAGGGTTTTCGAACAGGTAATAAAACTCTACATTGTATCTTGAGCTGTTTGCTTGAGTCAGTTGAAGAGTTGTTGTTGAAAAATACTCGATAATTCGATTTGTTAAGCTGTATAATTAACTCGACTCGAAACAGGAGAGATTGAACCTCGACTTTTAGTTAAAAGAAAAAGGAAGGAAAGAAACCTCTGCAGAGCTTGGCGAGGTCGTTGGGGTTAAACATTCCAAAGGAAAGTGCATGGTGTACCATTAAAAACACAGACACCCACCGTATGCTAACTGGTCTACTGTGACCTTTTAATCAATCACCTTACCTTCAGTTTTCTATCTTCTCACGATTCATTGTTTTCAAGTTCAATTAAATAAATAAATAAATAAAATAAATATCAACCACTTTCGCTTATCAAAAGAAAAGTAGGAAAACATTAGGAACTCATTAGTCTCTCGTAACAACTTCATAAAGATATATTTTAAATACTATCACTAATTAATAAGTAATAAATACTAACACGAGCTTTCATTGTTATAATTTATTGACAAACGCAAAAGTTTTTGCTTTGCTTTCAGAGGACGTAGAGATCAGTAAAAAAGGTAAGAAGATTAAAGTTGAAGATGTTAAGAGGGATTTAATGGAAAGAACAATTTCTTTCCGCTTGTTATCCGTATAAACTAACTCCGTGAATCCACTAGCAGGTGTACTTCGCATACAAGAATGTCCTGTGGTAAGATTACAAAACCACAGGCTTTGGATGGATGATTTTCTTCCCATTTACGACGATTTACGTCGTTATCACGACTGGTTTTTGCCATTTGTAAAATAAGTCATTTTCTTTGCGACTACGATTATGTCGGTGAAGAACATTATATAAAGTGAGACGTCATTCAATGATCTGTCATTCAATCTTTCATTTAAAATTAAGGTTCTTTTGGTGGAAATTATCATATTAGAGAGGATACTATTGGAAAATGCTAAGTAACGTGAGTATTAATTAGGAAATACAGAATTACTAAATTCTTAATGTAATAACAGAGATAATAAATACCTTATAAGAAATTCTGTCTTCATCCGGTTGAGCGGCTTGAGCTCCAGAAGATCCAGATCCCGTCTCAACTGTCTGTAAATCAGTTTCACTTCCCCTGGAGTGTCGCCTCTTCAGATCTCCTAAAAAAAGTAAATCCGATTATTTATTTAAAATTATGTTTAAGAAAGTATTCCTTTTTCTTATTATTCACGACGTTCTGGTATAAGGAGCAGGAAATCTCTTGTCTAATTTGTTTTATGATATATATTCAAATTATAATACATTTTCAAATATAGAAGAAACATTCTTCGAATGACCATTAATACATTTAGATTTTGTTCCAGCGCTCTTAAGACTTTAAAGGCTGTTATTTGTCAGAATTATAATTTTTATACCTCATTTTGTTAAAAGATAGAAAAAGATATAACACCTGCACGCTCTGCAAACGTTTATGCAGTAACATTGCAAAAGCGTCCGCACTTGCTGTAAAGCATAATGAATACCAATTTGACACGCGTTCTGCAAGAGTTACGGGCATGTAATTCAAACTTCCTGTCTGTTCTTGAGATGATATTGAGCTTACATGCATGCATTTCTAAAGATAGATAAAGCTTTATCAACTTAAACTTATTTTAACTCTGGCACAGTTACAGTAAAACGTACGACAGATTATGAAATGTATAATTAGATTGAATTAGAGATATGGAGATGAAATCAAATGTAGAAGGGGTTCATAATTGTACAAAAATCTTTTAATAAATAATCAACAAAAAATAAGGAAATTAAGTTTCGTATACTGTTTTTTTCGTGAAAGCTTTTTAATCATTATTCCGTTGTCAGCATACATGCTGACAGCTTCAATCGAAGTCGTAAATCGTTATGTGATTATCAGCAAATTTTTAATGTATTTCCGGGAGAATGTGGGATGAACCGGATTATGTACAGCCGATTCAAGAAAAATGTTCAAAAGAGTGATGTTTAGTCATTTAGTGGGCGTTACCAGAATTTTTATGTCTTCATCTCTTTCGTTTTCGGTCTGATCTAATATGTATTACATATACTATATAAATCGAGAATGTTTCTTAGGGATTAAAATGATAATAATTTTATTTATAGAAAATAAACAAAAATTTGTATTTTCTCTGCCGTTTTAACAAAACATTTTGTTTTTATTTTTTTAAGCTTCACAAAATTTAGTTTTACACCTGCAATGTCTCGAGTCTTTATAGCCATCCGTCTTATTTCTCTTCAGCGACATAGAGTCACGTGTCAGTTCGTGACAGTGACATTCGTTTACAAATACGCAAGCCGGACACGTGCGCGTTCTCCGCGAATCACGACAAAAGTTACTTAGAATTCTGTTTTATTAAATTAAATTAACAATTTATTTTTAAATGGATACTCTCTAAAATTGAATCAGTGGAAGTTCACTGATTTTCAGTGACTCTCTTATTTATTTCAAGAAATCATTCATCAGTGACTTTTCATTGATTTCTACACTGACTTCTACCGTGCGCTGAAAAATCATTGTAATTTCACTAATTCCCAGTCAAATCCAAGTATGGTTTTGAACTTAAATTTGTTCAAGTGTGTATTACGTAATAAACAGTAATCATTATCAAATAAAAAGCTTCATTTTTATTGTCTCACATACAGACAATTTCGAAATGTTTTTAAGATTCTTCGAATTTCATAACTTTCGTAATAACAATATTTATGGACAAATTCTTGGATTTTTTTATTGTAGAAGATCTCATTTTTTCAGAAATGAGCAACCAAACGATAACCTTTTCCATAACCAGAGAGAAAACCGCGTGATTGCATCGTATCTATATTTGTATTGCATAATACATAAAATTTGAAAGTCACACATACATTTAAAAGTTGTTTTTATAGTCCACGCTAAATCTTAAACAACCTTTTAGCGAACATACGCTACGGACATAAATAATACGTTAACAACTGATTGTGTCAAAAAAACAGAGTAATTTCTTGAAAATACAAATTTTTATTTGATATAAACAGATTTAAATTCAAAAGTATACTTTATTAAAATAGATATTCTAATGATTACTGAAATGCGTATCTATTTGGTGTACGCTTGTCGTGATCCACTGCATGTATGCAGAAGTTTGCAAGACTAGAAAAACGTCAGGATATTCACGATCAATCTGTACTTCAGGATCTGGTCCAGTCCAAAGGTGGATCCCAGCTAACTGACCATCAACAACTAAAGGAGCACCTCCATCATTATGACCACAGTGCTTTTGCGGATGATAAGTGCAAACCTCGTCCTCAGTAATCACAATATTATGACGTCGATATATATTTACACAATTCTGATGAGAAATTATCGGCACTTGGATTGATCGCAGATTTTTAAGGTATCTCGTACCACGACTGAAATCGGGAACAAGATATATTTTTAGTGATTGTGATGAATATTATGACATTATATTAACCCGTAAAATATTATGTTTGATGTGTTTAATAGTTTAATATATTGTGGATAACTTACTTACTACCTCCAGAGAGGCATCCCCAGCCACTAACAAGACCTTGTGTACCCTGTAGCAAAGGTTCTGAATGCAGCCGTATAAGGTTAGTGAATGCCCTAATCACGAAAGCTGGATTAACAGTGAGTAAACCAATACCATCCATAGGTCTGAATGGATGATTGCTAGAATATTTTCTAATATCTATTACGTCATGTGGGGTACCATAATCTGAACGTGATGTACCAGAAAGAACTGTGTACTTTAATTCTGCAAATCGAAGACATTGCATAATGGTGATGACAACACGTCTCGACAGAATAGAACCTACACACCTCATACGCCCATTATATTTAATAATCACAACGTATGGAGTAATTTGAATTGCCATTGGTACGTCTTCCATATGATTAATTACACGTTTTTGGCGAGGGAGAACATTCGATGATTCCCCTGCAAGAACATAATAATTAATAAATTAGTCACAGATTACAGTATTTTCAAACTGTACAGTTTCAACTGTACAGCTTATCAGTTTAATTCAAGGTGATGCGACATAATTTTATGTAAATACTTTTATACTTACTAATATAATCTTCATGTGCAAAGGTACTAGTGATTCCTTGAGACCAAATTTCACAAAGAATAAAAATAATAAAATATATTTTTCCTGACATTTTGTTGTTCAGATGATAACGTACTATATGCTCTAAAGATGTGACTCAATTGATATTGTTTTTAGCGCCTGATTCTTTTTATTTTGTAGCTTTATTTGCAAGGTTTATTTACTTTCGTTTATCTATTCCTTAATGCATAAAAATATATGGCATCGTAAAAACACGTAGTCATATCAAGGGTGACGTGAAAGTTACCCAAGGTGAATTTCCGATAATGAAAACACGCACCAATGCTAGAAGATTCTTGGCAACATACAATTGGCGATTTGTCATTAAATTGACATTTCAAATTTACCAAACTTCCGCTGAAGTTTGGTAATTTGGCATTATAATTCAGGTTGGAAGTCAAAAAGCCAAAGTCCAAACACTAACTTTTCGGTGAAGAAAAAAAGATTGAAAGCCTCTTTTTCTGTGTAAAGTTAAAACTTACGTAAAATATGCTAATTATTAGAAAATTAATATCATAATCATGAATAATAAATTAAAAAAGATATTAAGTATATCTATCAAATATTGGTATAGTCCGCTGGAATTGTTTAAGATTCGATTCGAAAATTATACATGATAATTTATAATTAATTTATGCTAATAAATCTTTATTCTTTATTATATTTATGAAAAATTCTTTATTAAATTAAACAATTGAATTCGAGTCTCTATTTGAGGCAATAAAATTTTATAAATAATTGCGATAAGACCGAGATAATTTCTTAAAAATGAAGCTTTTTATTTGATAATGATTACTGCTATTAAGTACATACGTAAACAAATTTAAAGTATATAGTAAATCTTAAATTACACCCAATCAAGCAGAAAGTTACGAGATAACGGTAAGTTATTAAAATAATATTACCTCTATCGTTGAAACTTCTTTTCTATCCATTTAGGATATCCATTAAAATAAAGGATTTCACCATACACTTCAATTTTGCAGAATCGATCCAATTTCTTATAAAACTCTTCCAAACACTGAGTTAAACTTCACTACATAATACATTAATCAAATTGTACTTGAATCTTGGTATTCACCACTTTGAACATTAAAAAATGTTGACTAAAGTTAAAGTCCAGTGTACCTATAATTATGTTTTAGTGTATAATTTTTAAGTCGATTATATTATTCAATTGAGTTTTCTTTCATATTCAATTAAAATAAGTGAAATAAATAATTTCGCGACGTCTCGATAAAATTATTGACCGGTGCACCGAGTGTGTCAAACTGAGAATGCAGATTCACTCACAAGTGCAGTTCCGACTGGTTCCGACTAGACTAAGGGATTGAAGATCGAATGTGCTCCTTGGTCTCTGGTCTCTAGGCAAGAAGAGAGTGGTACTGAGTATTTTCATTGGCCTCACGTTCCCGCGCAAACCTTTTATCCAATCACAAGAAAGAACAGACGTAATTGTCAGGTACGAAAGAATTACCAAAATGGAGGGATACTTCACTCATACCTTCAATTTACGTAGGGATTGGTACCAAGAAGATGTGGTACCAGAGGAACCTGGTAACGATACCGCCTTTTATTTGATATTGGTACCAATACTAAAATCATGACTTTGGATACACATGCCTCTCTAAAATTGAATCAGTTGAAGTTCACTGACTCTCTTTCCAAGATTTTCAGTGAAAATCAGTGATTTCAGTGGAGAATCAGTGATTTCAGTGAAATACCACTGAGAACCAGTAAAAAGTCAAGGAAATTTTCAGTAATCGTCACTAAACTACTAAAAACAGTGACTTTTCACTGATTTTCAGTAGATTTTCCATTGATTGAAATCGTGGAAAAAGAGTCAGAGAATCAGTGGAATTTAACTGGAAATGAGTGGAACTTGACTGATTTTTCACTGATTCAAGTTTAGAAACCCAAATAGTCTATGAAATAATTATAATAAAGAAATTTTGAAAACTAGTAATAAAGCTGGAGGCAATAATGCTCTAAACATTTAGCTCTAAACCATTTAGCTCTAAACATGGTAATAAAAAAAATTTATTTAATAAGAAGGAATTAATTTATTAAATGCAATTGGTTTTTGAGTCTGCAAGGTACTGGTTTGATTTCTGAATGGAAAGCTTCCGTGAGGAGTCAGGGTCAAAAGTCCTTTTACGAGGAACCAGGATTACACAATGTTGCAAGGACGTTCCCTGAATTTCCATATGTGGTGGATGTACCCCAACCCCAAGGAACCATAGGATGGGTGGAAGGTTCAAAGGAGCAGAGAATCGAGAGAATAGGTTGGCAGAACTATGTAAGAGAGAAGAGAGAAGTGGAAGAGAGTTTAAGGTGGAGGTGGACCCTCTGACCTCTGACCCTCTTGGGAACGTCGGTGGGCCCTTGCGGGCACGAATAAACCGGGGAATCCGGCGAGCCCACCCGTCCGAAATACTTCCACAAGGTTCACGTAACAAGATGCTTTCTGAATGGTTCTTCTTCAATTCGAATCTGTTAATCGTCTGATTGGGGAATTAAATTACAATTAAAAGGTCAGATCCATCCATCACCCGGATTGATTTGTATTTCGAAGAATCTAAAAAATTCTTTTTAGCCATTTTTTTTATATGTGCTAATTAAATATACGTGTCCATAAGAAGACAATTGTGTTGAGTTTGCCTCAAATTAAATCTCAGAAGAGTATAAGTGGCAGGAAATCATTGTAATTAATACATATTAATTAATATATATGCATACTCCGTATGAGTATTAAGAGTTGGCTCAGGTGAAAACACTCCTCATCATGCAGGATTTAAGGGTATGTGGCAATTACCATAAGAGTAAATTTAGTTTCGCCAACTTTACATTCGCACTAATAAATATTTTTCGCCAAAACCAGGCATTATACCTCAAAGTTTTACAGACGAAGGTAGATTGCTCTTATTTTATTTTATAAAATAAGACCCTCTTTTAAATGACATAGTTAAATTAATTAATCACGTGGGAGAAAGATAAAAAAAATGTATAAAATTTCAATCCACAGGATTTTCAGCGAGAACGTCAATGTCAAACTGTCTCAAGACTTGACATGTGGCATGCGAGTGCCTTGTCAATTTAGGCTCAACCCTCTCTTCAAAAAGAGCCCATGGCATTTAAATCCCATGTAATAAATTACTAAGTAAATAATAGCGTAAAATTGTACAGCAATGATTTGATTAGATTATACCGATATTTAACTTTGAAAAATGCATAATTGGAATTTACATATTTTAAGAATTTAGTACAGAGATATATATTAATAAATATTTATTTTTGGTATTTAATTACTTCTTTAATCATGGCATATCTCGGCGGCAAGAGCTTTGAAGTTTGAACATTAAATTAATGATAAACTCATAAAGTTTAATATTTCCTTTAATACCTTAAATCTCTTGCCACGTTCACGCATACCGTAGAGAAAAAGCAATGAACGTTAATATCCTAATAATTTACTTGTAATTAAACTGTTGGTACTAATAACTAAACTTCTGTGCGTTTATAAATGAATTTTGTATATTAATTATTCATTAATTATTCATTATCCTTAAATTCTTTCAAGCATGAAATCAACCGCCTTCGAGATAACTTCCAATGCTCTAAATTTCAGCAAATGTAGGTAACAGGAATTTATCTTCACATCGCCAGCAATCTACCTTCGTCTGTAAAAATTTGAGGTATAATGCCTGGTTTTGGCGAAAAATATTTATTAGTACGAATGTAAAGTTGGCGAAACTAAATTTACTCTTATGGTAATTGCCACATACCCTTAAATCCTGCATGATGAGGAGTGTTTTCACCTGAGCCACCTCTGAATACTCATACGGAGTATGCATATATATATAGATATACTGTATTAATTACAATGATTTCCTGCCACTTATACTCTTCTGAGATTTAAATTATAGATATTCACTCCCTCAGACTGGTGGTGGAGGTCCGACTGGTTCAAGATTACAGGTCCAGCGTACGAATTTCAGGAATCAGATTCCCTTCATAACATTGAGGTCAGAGTTCAGCCAGCCAAAAATTCAGCTGTAAAATGAATCGAGCCGACATTTTTTCTCAGAAAGTCCCTTTTCATCGGACCCTCTTAAAATCTTGACTGCCAGCTATTAACGCCTAAAAAAGAACCCGCATGCCACTTTTATCAATATAAATTGAATTAAAAAGCCTCTCACTCGGCCAAATTGTTCACTCTGCTTTTGTTTTCTATTCATTAGTAAAAAAAATATAATGATGTGATTTGCATCATTAAAAAAATGGTATTATTCGATTATATATGTATTTCAGTCGTGGAGCCAATTTGAGCATTTATGACTAGTATGTAAAAGGAGATATGATTAAATATGAATGTTGAGAAGAATTTATCGTAAGAAAAGAAATAAGTGCGGATTAATTTATACCCTGCAGAATTTATCGCGTAGCGTTACACAGCTGGCGTTTATTCTACCTGGCGTTATTAAAATATTTAACACACTTCCGGCGAGTCAGGTGAAGAGCATTAGGTTCGACAGACTGCGGACAACCTTCCGCATTACGTGCGATGTAAATGTATGATTTGCGCTAGAGGAAATGCAAAGTCACTTTTTTTACTAATTGTAAGAGAGAAACCAAGAGAGTGCTTTACGAGCTGCATAAATCTTGACTCTGCAAGAGAGTGTGAGTGGGCGGTAACTTCAGGATATACCGAGTCGTACAACCATAAATTTCATACATGTTCATTGTGCCGACTCGAATATGCGCGAAATCTGAGATGAATCTCACAATCGGTGGCCTACAAATCTTCTTCGAGATATTCCGATCATCGCTCACTGCAAAGTCGGTCAAAGTTACCCCTAAGATTTTTATTTCGAAAGAAATAGATCTCCGTGCTGAATATAAAGTGCAAACAATTTTTCTGTACTGAATTCTCCAGAAATATCATCTGAAATCTTCAGAAATATCTAAAGTCATTTTAATTCTCCTGAAATATCTGAACCTAAAGACACTGGAAAGTCTTATAATTATTTAAAATCACTTAAAATCACTTAAAACCTTTTGAAATTATTTGAAACGTCTTAAAATTTAAATCTTAATTCTTTAAAATTACTAAACCTCTACAAAATATTTTCAAAACCTGTAAAATCCTTTGAAACCCCTTATAATTCTTGAAATGAATATCCTCTGCCTTTCATTCAGAATTAAGGCTATATAGTTATTAGGTATCAGTTGAGTTGTCAACTCCTTGTCCTGAACTATTATGATTCCCCACATGATTTCGTATCGCTATAATTACAAAAATGACGCATGTCTGAAATCAGTTATATAAATAAAAATAAAATATCAGTACGTGGAATTTAATTCGTCAAGTGCATCCTACCTCTAAAAGTTCCATAAAATATATCGTGGTCAGATCGCCATACACATCCTAAAACTTGATTCGGTTCGCATACTTTCAGCTGAACTGGTTGGATTGGCTTTGAACGCGAAAAATAATTGCGAGATCTGAGATAGCGTGGTATACGGGTTGTTTCGCAATTTGGTCCTCACCTGGCGTTAGTGTTGCAGGAGCGGACTGGAAACAGCGAAATAATGATAAAAAACTGTGTTAAATTAACTTTTTCTATTACTTTTCATAAAACTAATAATATACCGTATAATATACATAATTACTAGAATCTTCCCACAGGACAATAAGTTTTGGTTGACATTTTCCTATATATAACATGAAACCCAAGAATTAATTTGTATCCGAACAATTAAGACTCAATAATGAGAACTGAACCATCTGCGATATAAATTAACTTGCCTGATTTTCATTGAAACTGCAATTTTCTATATGAACTCCTGCTATTAGAGTATTTGAGACTGCCACTAAAATTTATGATCAAAGTATATCTTGATATACGACACGGAGTTGTACAATTTGTTGGCTTTGCGTGATTGTTACATGTGTTGCGGCCCGGATTATACTCTGAAGAGCAGAAAAGCATAGCCATAACCTACCAGACATACCACCATAACAATCCATGGTTCAGAACATCCAATTATGCAATAGATCATAATGGGGCGGTCGCCTGCTATATCTCAGATACCTGATATAACTCCCATATATGAACTCACAAAGATACCCTTCGCAGCATGCTTGATGACACTTTAATAATAGTGATCAATGCAAACAATTGATATCAAGAGAGTCAAAACTAATACTTATACTTTCAGAGCAAGAAAATATCATTCTTTAATATAATCATTTTTAAATTTAAAGATCTTTTTACTTTTCGCAAGGACATTCTGAAGACAGTTTTTATTAAAATAATCGTTATAATAATTCGTTTCAAATCGGATCGAGCATGACTGATGAATTCAGAGTTGAAAGCTATAGTATTCACTTAACAATATAGTTTGAAATTAGTGGTTTCGTCTCGAGGATGGCTTCCAAGGTAGAAAGCAATGGTTTCGAAGCAGAATACAGTGCAAAGAGGCAGTCATCAAATTACATCCAACTAATGATCGTGTTCATCCTCAAGGTAGGCGGTAGGGATGCAATTGAGCATGCCATATAGAGAAATGCGCCAATATGTACTAACGCCTGATAAAATCTTGTAATGTAAGATTGGAATATACGATCACTAATCGTCGAGGTTTCGTTATGAAAACAAGAATTCTCTGATATGTCCTAAAGATCGATTCGCACAAACGGTGTATATCCTTAATGAGGACCATTCATAAATTTGCGTAGAATTTAAATTTTAAACTTACTTTAAATTTACATTTTACAGCAGCTTTCTGCAATTTTGTGTCTACTTTTCAAAAGATACGATATGGACTTTAATGATCACATTAAATTCAGAATGTTCAACAAAAGTGAAAAGTATGTACCCCCTGTTAGCCTTATATCCAAATACAGATACAAAGTCGAGAGTCGTTATGGTGCGGTTTACAAAACTGAGAAGAGAGAATGCTCAGGTTTGAAAACCCCTTGGGACTTAATTATCATACTAATTAGACTCCCCAATACCTGCAATTATTCCTGCAAAACACGTCAATGCACATTTTTCAAAAGACTTGAAAGGTTTTCGAAAAGAAGGTATTTGGAAGAATATATTATACAAATAAAATAAATATGTAAATAAAAGCATATAATGTATAAAACGTTATTATATAGACAATGTACAGTTATTATTCGATATTCAATGCAAGGTAAAAATTTGTGCATAAGGACAAGTGGTAATTATCATAAGAGCACATAGTTTATCATAAAGCAATAGTTTTGCCAACTTCATAATGAATACTTTTCGCTAAAAGAAGGCGATTTACCTTCATTCGTGCAAAATGGAAGTAGAGTGCCTTGTTTTATCAAGAGAAATTTATTATAGCGAACGTAAAATTGGCGAAACTAAATTTGGTCTTATGATAATTACCACATGCCCTTAAAATAAAAATATAAGTATAAAGCACGCACCGATAAAATTGGCAACTTTGTAGCAACTGTGTCGCCTGGTGACCATTAAAATTAATGGCCTTTAACGTATATACTCTTAAATTTTATGACTAAAACATGATAATGACCGTTTCCATGATAAACCAGCACGCGGAATAAATCAATGCGATAATATTTTGTAATATTATTATTATTTTGAATACTGTGACTGTTTTGAATGTTGGATATATAGAAACATATTAAACCAAAAATGACTATTCATAAGGAAAAATTAATTGGATTAGGTTTAAAGATAAATTTTCAGTGTCTTTAATAAGTGTTCCCCTTCATTCTCATTGAATTATATATTCATCAGGACTTGTAGGAAGACCAAGTTAAGACGTTAGTAACGGCTGGTAACGGAATCCTGAATGCTTTCAATATGGATGAGATCGGAAGGATCGAACGGAGGTAAATGGAATTTTCTGGCTTAACCAGCTGTGAATGAAAAATTTTAAAAGCCAATTAGAGGCGAGAAGAACACAAGTTTTGCCCGCAAATTCATTTGGTGGTTTTAGTGATGAACAACTTAGGAATTCAGATTTAAAAATTAAGTGCATTAATACTATTAATACATTAATTAATGATTTTGAAGATGTCATAGTAAAAACACATATGAAGCCATTGTCCTGTCGTGTTTTACTAATGTCACGTAGCTTCACGACAAAGCTAAGGTCATGAACCTATGGTTCTCCACGAAGAAAGGAAACTCTGCAGTTAGCATATACTATGTAGCGCTTCGAGGTAAGACAAAACATTGTCCGTTTACAGAAACAGGTTGTAAAACGTCGTGGAGAAGAGAAATAAATTCAGGACCGTCGGAGTTGAAGTTGAAAAGAACAATAGAAAAACAAAAAAGATCGGGATGGAAAAGGACAGACATATGATTTTAAATTGCCAAATAGATAGACAAAATTGTTAATTTTTGCAGTTTTCTGCGAAAATCTCGCTTCACTCTTCTGTGAACTTTTTGCCATATTTAATGATGCAGCATATTTAAGCATGCAAGATTATACTGGGTGTATAGTTCATGAAGAGGGAATGCATGATTTATTGCACACATATTCCCGGCGGATTTAAAAATCAGCGAGGTGAGTGAAGAAACGTAAGAAGTTGCTTTATTGTTATGTGTGAGCCCTGCCAATTTGAGCATCGAATCTTTGCTGGGAAACAAAAAGAAGTTAATTTGAGGGTTTAAATCCGAGGATGTTCCTGTTCCCACGCCTTTTGCTTGGACCACGACCTCGGCACGCGAACTCGAGATGTAAACTTGAAACGTTTGTCGATAATCTCTTCCTTGTGTTTTAAAACTTGCAAGTACAATTTTAAGATCAGAGATACATAATTGAAGCATAATATATGAAAAAATGATTTGAATCGAGAGTTTTTCGAGAATTTTTTGTTATATGCGGGTTATAGAAGTTTATTATCTACTGCCATTCTTTATTTCTTTCTATCGAGAGTGTGACGGATAAGAGTTACGACCACTTTTACTGTTCTTTAAACCTTCTCAGTGTCTAAGTCACTTTCAAGAAATGGATGTGCATTTGAGGGGATGAAGTTTATGTCAGTATCCTTGATTTATTATCCGTTCATGACCTACCCCAGAACAGAAAAGAATCCCAATATTTATTCATGCACGCATCTTAAAACAAATAATCTTGAAGAAAATTTTTTTTTATGCAAATTTGCATCCACTTTAACGCTCATTCATTTTTTCTGTTTAAGTAGGCAGACTGCAATTAAGAAAGTGTAAGCTTATTGACCTATGAAAATAATTTTATTTTAAAAAGCAGAAGTGATTATGTGAAGGAAATTTACGACAAATATATGCAAAAATGAAAAATGGTTCGAGTATTCAGATTGACTCAGTGAAGATGCCTCTAAAGTATTATATTGTAAAGCGAAATACAGAAAGTAATTTTATAAAAATAACTAGCCCTTAAAATACCTAACAATCCTTAAAATTTCCGAAAATCGAATGAAATTTAGTGAAATTCCTTAAAATTTATGAAAATCGCAATAAGTTCCATAAAATTCCTTGAAATACCTTAAAATCCTTTAGTATTTCTAAAATTTCAATAAATTTCGTAAAATTCTTCTTATCTCTCTGTTAACATAATCTTTTTGATAACAAGTGTTTTGACAACGAAAATAGTCTAAAGATAGTTTTCAAATTCGACAAATTCACACAAATTCCAAAAAAACCAATCAGGTTTTCGACATCAATGTGTTCGATATATCACAACGTAATATAACAGCCACATAACACCACTTTTTAAAGACAGGGTTTCTATTACTTACCATTAGGAGCTTGTCTGCACAGTCTCGCGAACATCCTATTCCAGGTTGTCTTTCTAAAACAAAATAATTAAATATCAGATCAAACAACATGATAATTTGAGGAATAGTGACTTTTATTTTTTTTTATCATTAAATGATGATTTAATTAATATATTTTTATGAAGACGATTGAGAGGTAATTGACGTGGATATAATGTCCTGTATGTGGTATGGGACACCCTCGAGGACACCTTGGTCTCAATATCTGGACCCTCTCAATATAAGATACCCTTGAGTTTGAATCCGTTGCCAAGATGATGCTTTAGATCGCACCCGCAACCATATAATTACGCGTGCACGCCTCTACATTTCTGTGGGGCGAACGAATATGCGTGTATGCGTCCTGGCCACGTAACACACGCTAGTTAAATTCATGGTAGAACCTGTGTTCGAACTCTCGCATGGATGATTTACACCGTTGCTGATTCTCGTGCATTCCTACGCTTTTACGCTTGGGCATCGAGAAAACCATAGCTTCACCACCCCGAGGTCCTATGAGTTCACACAGTATCGGCATCAACTCATTTCGAACCTCAGGCAAGTGCACTCCCTCCTCAACCCTTCAACCAACCTCTTAAGATCACACAGGTCAGGGGCAAGTCCTTCATTGCAGAGTGATACATGTCTACCTCTAGTGTTGCATTGTTTCGATAGAATAATGGTTTAACAAATTTCTCTACTGTACCATTATAATTAAATCTTAATGTTATGTTCGAGATTGTAATGGGAATACAGAATTGCAATCTTGAAATCTATATATATATATTTATAATACATATATATATATATAATACGTATATGTAATATGTACATGTCACCACTCTTTCTCATGAATTATTCACGCATATGATGTATTCATGCATCAAACACGTCTGTGTCACAATATTGTAAAGATGAAGAATAAAAACATGCAGAATGAAATATATGCTAATGGGTTAGTGAATTAGACCAACTGTGGCTTTTTCTCCTTGAAATCGTTGAGATTGACATAACCAGTTTGAAGCTGAGGACATCAAGGACACTGCTTCCGAAATTGATTGATCCTGACCCGCGCAAAAATGATGTATTCCTATCACGCACTGAACATCGATAATCGTTGGGATTCCACTTCTCGTTCAACATTCGAATGGAGATTAATCGCGTTTTAGTTCTGCAGAACCTGTTTGACTGTAGAGGATCACACTTAGAATGAAGGGTAATAGCGACAATTATAATGATGATGAGAGATAAGATGTTAAAGAGTGTTTATCCAGAAACGGGAATGATAATATTCACAGTATGAGGCTAATTAGAATTGCTCCAGTAAAAGAAGAATATCAATCAGTGAAGAATATTAATGGGATGAAAGAATTTTCAACCAGAACAAGTTAGAACGATATTGACCTAATTGTATTCATAACTTTTAATACAGTGCATGTTTTTCTTTGTTTTATCTTATAAGTTGACTGCAAAAACGAGAAAGTAGGAACACAATCTATGAGCAAACCTTTTCATCATCGTAATGATCTGTCAATTTCTTTATGCTTGGCCCCATGAGAGCTTGGTTTCTAGGAAGATTTGTGGCGATCTCTTTACGGAAATAAGACGTATCCTGCTTTGGTTAGACGTCTGTCGCTTCAAAGTCTTTGCTAGTCATTTATCTGTGTTTGTGAATACTAGCAAGAAAACCTATAGACATCGGAAAGGACGAAAAAGGTACAGATGGTACCCAGGAGAAGCAGATCCAGTTTTTCGTAAAACTTGCTTTCATGCCATTTCAAGTGAGTTTATGTGATTTTAAAAATATTTGTAAATATTGTAAGAGATTTTTAATGAATGTACAAAATTTCAAAGGATTGCAAGAGATTTCAAGTGATATTTAAAGGAATTTTCATAAAAAATTAAAAAAAGTTTTAAGATTTTGATGTAATTTGAAAACAAAAAATATTTTTGGATTCCCTAAAATATGTTTAATTTCTAAAGATCCAGGGTTAAACATGGAAGACTAATGAAATATAAAAGATCAGAATAATTGTTTTTACTGATTAAAATATAAACAAAGGTTTGATTAGTAAAATTACCATAAAATCAATCAAATAAAATATTCGCCTTGTCTTTTATACTTGTCTGAAATGAAACTCCTGAGAACTCAATTGAATCGTACCTCAGTTTGATTTATGGTTTCAGTCTACGTTTCTCAAAACCACAAGCTTTCAAGTCTGGGCTGTATCGTCTTTCCAACCGCGTTCTTCGAAATCAAATTTCTTTGATTCTTTCAGTAAAATCCTTCCACAACGATTGTCGAATTAATTTAAAAAACTGTAATTCGTTTGGAGGTCTTAAAATAATTATTCTTAAACTATAAGACGCAAAAGAGAATTAAGATAGCAATCATCCCATTGCGAAGCGGAATTAAAATAATTTCAGCTGTTTTATTGCGCAAATAAATAAATCTTGGTTCTGATCTTCTGATATAGATAATTTAGTATATCGGATTCTCGCCACATATGTACCATCAGAGAATCTTAATCACTTGGCTGGTAGCAAGAACGATCAAACATTAGAGATTAGTTCCAGGTTGTTGTCTACTTTTATCAGTGCAATTACTCGGGCAATTAGTTTGAGATGTCACAACTAAACTGCTCACGCTCTTCTCATTCCAAAATAATTGCAAAGATTGTCTTGATACAATATTACGTACATAATATTAGCTGAAAATTCCAGAAATATGTATCAACAAAGGAAACTTTGAAAAATCCTGCACACTGCAATAATTTCTTATATCTTATAATTTCAAATTATCGTACGATAATTTTTCTTCTCATAAACGAGACCTCCTTATAATGTTCTTATAATTGGCCCAACCTTGAAAAAATGTAGTCCCATGTATGCAATCTTCTACTTCAATTGCAATCTAGAATTTACCGGTTCATGTCGTGTAATTGATGTATACGGAAAGTAGTTAATTACAGTTTCCATACATTTTTTAAATAGATTTACAGTAATTAAAGTATGTACCGTCTAAATGCAACCAATACTTGTATAAATGATAGTTAGATTTAGATAGATAACTGATAGTTCCCAGGGTGTCAACTTCTCTACATGTTCTACTTATATATATATATATATATATATATATATATATATATATATATATATATAT